>JAGFPH010007025.1:47496-70340 GCA_018207615.1 Philaenus spumarius | reverse complement strand
AACGATTGGTAAATGTTATATAACTTCAACTTGCCTGAGCTGTCTTTGGAGTAAATAATGTATTTCTAAAATAAATTCTTTTCTTACTGTCTTTTATCGTATGCTTAAAATGCGCTACACAAATTTATTTCTAATATGAAATATGTTGTGTAATACACCTGATTAAAATGTTATTTTGTTTATACTTTTGTTGATAAAAAAGTTCTTATGCAAATTATTTGTTACCATAAATTCTTCTCTAGTATCTTACCAGGATATTATTTACATTTTTCTATTTATCAGAATTGAATGAATCCAAAATGTAATCTTGATCTGAGTGTTTTTGAATCGGGTTTTGATTTATAAGAGTACTAGCTGGCCAGATCCAGCTTTGCACGAATAGACAAATCAAAGTTTAATGTATATTAACAAAAAATATATATCAATAAATATATTATACTATGCATTTCTTACGGGGATGTTTAGCAACTTTGACTCTCCCAAACCCCCCTAAAATTTCAATTTTTTTAAAAACCTTTCTTAATGAGCACCTACTGCCCTAGAGGAAGCTACAACCCAAATTTCGTTCCAATCCGTTCAGTAGTTTTTTGAGAAATCGTGATGAGTCAGTGAGTGAGTGGTATTTGGCTTTTATATAATAGATTTATTTGTTGTTTCTTGATTTATTTAGAGAGAACACATACAAACTAAGATAAGGCTTAATTTTGTTGCATACATAAATTCCGCCTGAAACGCATCTATCTATCAAGGTGAATGCTAGGACATTGTACTATGAGACGCTCTTAGTGGAACAATTTTAATTCGGTGGCCTGTGAAATCACGTGAAGATACGATAATCTTTCTGAAGGCAAACCCAGAAAGCCACTCCACCAAACAACGTACTGGCAAATGCAATTCTATGACAGTGCATTTGTGTTGTACAAATATTTAATTACAAATCATGATTACCAACCGAATCATGTTTGAAGGTTAGATTAAAGTGTTATATATATTAAGATCTTTTAATTCTCTGTTTGAAATTATCATTTATTAATGATGTATATTTAATGTAATTAATAATTAATTATTCCGAACATTTCCAATCATTTGTGTGTTAAAATCAACACATGACTTTTCGGGAATATGAATCAACAAGTTAACAAGTGACTAAACACTAAGGGAACATAAACCTGGAGATGTGGGCCTAGAAAACAATGTAAAACTAAATACAACTCTAACTTTAAACATCTACATAGTACTTCTCAGAGATGTAACTTACGAGCAAAAAAAACTCATTATGACAAACACAGCAAACACAGTCACCACACCTGACGGAAAACGTGTTGACATAGTATTGAATAACCTAATTGGATTGGCTTCGCTATGAGCCGCATTGAGGCTGGTGACCGAAACGAGCAGGGATGGAGCTCCTAGTCAAATATGTAAGAACCACCTTTAAATATTAAACTTGTACACATTGCTATTATATATATATATATATATTATAAAACTGAAAGCCTATTTGTTAAAAATGTGTATTTACATACATTATTATACATTTAAAGACAGATGAAAATATTACCTTTTAATTGCTTTTTATTTCATATTGATAGATCAAATGATTTAGAAGTTATTAATATTATAAATGAAGAAATTAATAATGGAATTTGTTTATATGTTATACGAAGATGTACAAATGTTTCCTAAGTTAAACGAATAGGTGTCTCTTCTTTAAATTTGTATAAACGAATTTATTGATCATAATGATTTGAATAAAAACACAAAAACCATAAAACAAGGAAAAAACAATAAATAAACAACTAAATTGTAAGATATGTTTAATACGTTACCCTTATGTACATTTCGATGGCATGGTCATCATCCTCAAAGGGTTTTAACGCTACTAACAGTAACACTACTAACAGTAAAGTAACACTAACAGTATTGTTAAAACCCTCTGAGGATGATGAATATGTCATCAAAACGTACATAAGGGTGACGTATTATACATAACTTACAATTTAGTGGTTGTTTTTGTTCCTTGTTTTGTGGTTCGGTGTTTTTATTCAAATCAGTGTGATTTTTTCGCCACAGTACTCTTCTATTTGTTTAATGAATTTATTGATGACAAAAGGTTGTATTTATATACGGTACAGTTTATAACCTCAAAGCGAATATTATAACGTACTATAGCATACATTAGTTCTATAACTCTTATTAATAAAAATGAACTTCACAAGAAATTATAATGAATGAAGTTGCTAACATAACCCTAAAGTATAATCTCCGCTAGGTTTATTTAAGTATTACAGATGATGGGTGAAATCAGCTGTTATATTATATGTTACTCCCAATTACATAAGAACGTACCCTCGCTTTTTTAAGTAAGAGTTTATTATTTAAAAGACGGAAAAGGATATGCAAAATCTGATATATGGCAGGGAAGGTATTGACTGTCAGAGGGACGTTAGAAAACGTACTTACAAAATCCCAAAACCCCATCTGACAAGTTTGTAATGGACACAAATAATGGCTTTTGATACATAAAATTAAAACAGTTTAAAAGTCATAAACTTCTGTGGTAAGAAAATAAAAATCTGCTAACACATTCTTTCCCTCAGACCACAAGTACAGAAATTAAAGTAATGGGGAAGTATGAAATCAAAGGCATACATTATTATTTTACTTATCAGGGCGATCCTTGTTACCATTCTGTGATCAGGTTAATCTTATTTATGTCATTATCTTGACGTTTCTCAAAATTAAATATTGACCTTCGCAATAACTTTTTATTTCATAATGCTGTAACCCATTAGTATAAAATCTAGAAAATAATTTACAATATAACAAATTTGTGGGTGTCTATTTTACTTTTTTAAGTTTTTGTTTTGTGGATAATTATTTAATTTCCTGATATATATATGCAATCACATACAAAATAAAATAAAACATTTAGAACATAACTACACAACAATAAAATATAATAACAACCTGCAATATAAAATGAAACATAACTTTAAAACAAAATAACACAGAATAAGAAATAAAATATCTGGCAACTTCTAGGGCAAGGACAGTTTTGAGGTTGCAGAAGTAAATTCTAATTAAATTATTTAAAAAAGAGAGAAAAGAAAGGGGTATCGGAACCGTTACATTTTTTACAATAAAAAATAAGAACATACAAAAACATAGGCAAAACATACAAATATCAAGGGGGAGGGGTGATGTAAGAAAAATTCACAAACGAGAATCCAATCATCAAAAACTAATAAAAGGGTTTCACAGAAGGCCTAATTATATATGTATATATACTCATCATTTTACTGTATCTAAATTTTAATTACACAATACACATTCATACTCTTTTCCAAACATAAACTCACCCCAATTTCCAGACCAGTCTCTCTCAGATATACCCCCCCACACGACATTGTTCTATCACACGACCACATCCAACAAACCCTCCGCATCGTCAATGCTCAATATTCTTTAACAGGATCGAATATTTGTTTAGAGTACTACATTTTGTATTTTGTCTGGAAGTTTATTATAGAGTCTAGAAGTAATTATAGGGAAGAAATTTAAATAAATTGTTAGCTTTGCATTCGCATCTTAAAAAATAATCAATTCTGTCGAAAAGAACTAAAGAACCTTGACTTCTAATTTAAAATACTTTAAGGACTTTGTACATAAATAAATAACGAGGAGGCAATACAGGAATTCATTGAAACAATAGTAAAGATTTCACCATTCTCGTTAAGTTGGGGTTAGTATGAGGGGGCGGGTGTTGTTTTCTGATTTTTTAAATAGGATTTCCATAGAGAATAACTGTCTTTAAATGATATTTTAACACGCTTATATTAGCTTCACTTGTATGTATGTATGTATGTATGTATGTATGTATGTATGTTTATAAGTAACTCTCCTTTGGACTAAAAGCCAGTGGCTAATTACTGTTATTATATCTCTCTTACGTAAGTTGAATCGTTGGCCGAGCGGTCTAAGGCGCGGCTCGTCGCTGACGTCAATCCCCGATCGTGGGTTCTAATCCCGTCCACGGCCAAATTTTTTTTTCAATAATTAATCGAACAAAAAAGTGAAAAATAAATATAGTTTAAAAAAACTAAAAAACACGCTTTTAGAGCATATCAAACTAAAAAGTTAAAAATAATTTTTCAAATAAGCTTAAAACAATAATAAACGATAAAAACTAGCATTATTGTAAAAAAGCGTGGGGCGCTTTGTCCATATTTCTCGTACATCGAGCGCCCAACGCTTTTTTTTACAATAATGCTAGTATTTATCGTTTATTATTGTTTTAAGCTTATTTGAAAAATTATTTTTAACTTTTTAGTTTGATATGCTCTAAAAGCGTGTTTTTTAGTTTTTTTAAACTATATTTATTTCATATCTTTTTCCGCCTTTTAAATAATAATAATTTATAAAAATAACGTACTAAATAACAATTTTGAGCGTAGCGAATGAATGTGTCAGCTGATTTTAATTTTCTTAAAACAAAAAGTCTTGGGTTTTTAATCGCTTTCCAATGATATGTCACGAGATAGGGGTTACCATTCAAAACATGAATGTTGTCCCTTTTATCTCCATTTAAAAAGGGGTGCAACATTTTAAACCCGCCTTACACAAGAAAATTTTTATAATAAGGTATCGCAGAGGTTTTACTTTGATATAGCAATCCATTTAAATTATATCGAGGTGTATTACGACATATTTTACACTCGTATAATACATGTATGGACATATTTTCTGTAGTATTGGCGTTCGATATTCATGCTATATTCGCTAAATGCCTAATGTGTTATCATGTAAACTGCTATTTCAATTTTGAGTGAAGGACTCCTTGTGCTAATGCACTAAAGTGTTATTTGCTAAAGTAACACTCAAGATGAAAACCTCAAATTACCTTCCCCATTAGTTTTATGTCGTTAACACTGGTTTAGCCGACCCCAGACCGTGCTAAAGTCGAGTGTGCTATCGACTATAAATAGCACAATTCTGTCAAACGAGTTTCTCGAATTTAACATACGTAGCACAGGTTGCATATTATCACAATGAACAATTTGATTACATAATGGTAAGAACCAATATGGCTATTAATATACACACAGTACGGGATTATTGCTCTGAAGGACAGATAAGCACCTTAAGATTTCACTCTTCTTGAGATTCTTAAAAATCGGAAACCTCAATAATTGTAACGTTTTCTCGGAGAGAAAATCTCTCACAATATAAGATAATAAATGGTTGGAAATATTTCTTGAAAGGAAAACGTGATCCGAATACTCCAGCTTATCACAATAAGACCAAATTACCTCCAACCCTTGACGCCGTCTGGAGTGTTATATTTCAGACTTACCCTAACAAAACTTATGTTTCAAATTTAAAGATACTTTCTTTTTACGACTGTTATTTAGGGTTTATACTTTTAATAAAAGAGTTCGTTCAATTAAAAACAACTTTTATATGTTCAATGTTAAAATAAGTTTAATTAAAAATGTATTTATATTTTAGGTAATCTATATACTAGGTGTTCCAAAAGTACGTTACCCCTTCCATAACTTTTAGATAAGCGTTTTTTGTCTTTTTTTATTTATTTGGAAGTAATAATGTTTTCTTGTTTGTGTATTTTATCTTAGTAATGTATTATAGTATCACATTTTAATTTATTTTGCTATTTATGTTAATAAAGAAAGTTATATTTTTCTTTTGTTATCTAAATCTTGTTTTGTTTGTTTTTCTTATTGTAATATATTTTTTTTATTTAAAAATAAAAAAAGTTGAATTATGAAAATTTGTTAATTTTCTTAGATGATTAGGAACTACTTTCACAAACTTTTAAGACCACCCAATCCCCCGGGAGGGCTCCTGTTTAGGGCAACTCAATTTTTGTAAATGTGAACATACGGCTAGTGACATAATATTTTCCCCTCAAATCAAAAATTTTGATACATTTCAATGAGAATAGTCTTATTTATGATTATTTAGGTATACATTTCTATTGACTAAGAATTGGCCAACTAGATAAGTGTTTGAGTAGAAATAACGCAGCTCTATAAATATTTAATCTGTACAAAGCAAAGTAAGCGAAAACAACCTTATCAAAAATGGCGGCAGTAGAACTTTTTTCCGAAAATAATGGTGTTGTTGAAAGTTTGTAAAAGTAGTTAATCATCAAAAGATAAGTTTAATCTTTCTATTTTAAATTTGCTCGAGAGTTAAATATTGGAAAACTATTTCGGCCTTTATTTTGGATATGGATTTAGTACCTTATTTTGATTGGGGTCTAGTTCTAAGGCCTAATACCCTTTTATGCGTAGTTTGTCCTTTATTGTAGGCCTAAGTAGTTCCTTCTGAAGAAGGAACTATACCACAACAAAATTTAAAAAATATACATTTTTACCTACTTATAAACTCAAAACATATCATTCAGCACACATAATTTGTATAATATTTTGAAAATACTTAAATTTAGGTATTTAGGCATATTGAATTTATTATTTTGTTTTTGTTAATAATATTAATTGTAAAAATTGTACACATGTACTATATTAATAATCCCCTCTGCATAAATAGGCAAACAGTTTGATTTTTTATAGATTTCTTTTTAAATTAAGTATGTTTGGTTTGTATCTCATTAATCTGCCTCTAGTGTTTCACTGGGCTTACTTGTAGGTCTATTTATTAATGTATACTCATATGAACATAATGACGCTAAATAATGTAATAAAAGAAATGCGAAAGTCACTTGAAGTAGATTTCCTTTTAAACTTTTGTTATTGAAGCACAGAATCTTGTTATAAAATATTACCTCGCTTGGCCTCAATGTTTTGGTCTTTGATGAAATCTTGTACTAAATCCGGGTTCGTGTTCAGTCAAGCGTATGCTCGGTAATCTGTGATAAGACTTCCACGAGGCAGCAGATATATTTTTAGCTAGTTCACTTTCAAAAATCACAGAAAACTAGTTACTAAGCTATTGGTACTGTTGCGGCAATATCACACAAAATAAACATCGTTTTGTGAGTTAGTTTATTTGAATGTTTTCTTCTGACTAGTACTTTATATTTTGATGTAGTAGTAATTCTTCCTCAAGTAAAAAATGAAAGCGTATTTAATATCAATTTAGTTTTAGATATATTCAAAGTTAATATTACAATGAACCAAAATGGCATAAAAATATGCCTTTTAAGAGGAAACTGAAACTTCCAATAAAGCTTGATACAATTTACAGTGTGTCTCACAATTAAGCAGAAAATTTTCGGAAAATGGTTCTATGTATACAAATTAAGAGAAAATCAAGAATATATTTTTTCTTCAAAAACGCTTTGTTTTCCACATATCCGCTATTTCGTTTTGTTTACAAAATAATTCATATCTAGAGAAATCTTTGACTGATTTAGTTCAAACTTAGCATAGAGTTTAACCTCATAATGATGTGTCTCAATACAAATAAGCGATTATATCAAATAATGCGTTTTAAAATGTCGGATGTTTGAAAATAAATTACTCAAAAACCATACATTTTAACAAAAAATGTCAAGATACCTTTTTGGTTGTCCTTTTGATTTCATGTCGTATGGTCTAACTGACAAAACAATCGGATGAAGTATAATGGTTCAGTTATGTTTAATAAGAGCGTACTTACCCACCATATTGTGGTGTTTACTGTGTTACTGCAGGATGACGGGTTGAATAAACGAATTATTACACATAACTTAACTGTGACAATATCTCATGTTTCTTAAGGCAATTCGTTAATAAAAACATCAACTTTTATGAGATCTGTAAAACCATTCCTGTTATTAAAAGCAGTAAATGTTTGCTACTGTGAAACAACCATTGTACGTGTTTGTATACACCAGAGCCTCAATGAAACTCAAATTAATCATCACAGCTATCACTTGGCCACATCCATGTCATAAACTTATCAAAGGGCACATATTATTTACGCAGTAAAATGACATACCCTTGTAAGCGAGATATCATTTTGGACAAGTATAACCGCTAAATCGCCATTCCAGTTTTATCGGACAGGTTAAATAAATGGATTTATGCCACTTTAGTATGGTATCTCCCTGCATTCTAGAGGTAGGACCCGTGAATGTGTGCATTGTAAATAGTCAATCTACATTATTAATGGAATTATACAAAATATACGTAATGTATACTCCTTTCAACATAAATCTACCTGTTTTACCTAACCGATTACCTTCATAATATATGTATGTATTTACTAAATTTAAATAGGAAAGATGAGCAATTGCCGTGACTCTAATGGTGAGACTTAAGGTTGGGAGGTACCGATCATGGTCCCCAGAACACGTTTTAGGATTTCAATAAAAATCGTATACATGTTTTCACGCTCTAACGGTCGCATTTTACGTCCAAGTTGGTCCAATTTTTTTTCACATGTTGGTTTTCTAAGTCGCACAAACCAATTATTAGACATAACTTAACTATTATTATTCATCCAATTGTATTGAAATTTACACCCTCCGATAGGAAATCAGAAGGACATAAAAAGATCTTTAGTCATTTTTTGTTAAAACTACAGTTTTTGAGTAATTTAGGTTTCACATTTTCAAATAGCCACCATTTTGATACGCATGATTTGATAATAATCGCTTATTTTTCTTGCAATACATCATTATTAGGTTAAACTTTACGCCAAGTTTTAACTCAAGCAGTCAACCATTTCTCCAGATATGAGTTATTTTGTAAAACATACAAAATGACGGATATCTGGAAAACGAAGCGTTTTGGAAAAAATTGATTCTTTATTTTCTCTTTATTTTGATCCTCAGAACCATTTCTAGAAATTTGCTTGTTTACTTATGGGTCACCCTGTATAAAGCAATAGAATAAATTATAGTTTTCCTGTTAATAAATGTTATTTCACATTTATGTTTTCAAAATTTCAGATATTTACTATGTAGTATACATTGTTCCTATAATATTGGTGTACGAATAGTTGGCGAATGTTTACATTACACGTAATTATATTTAAAATGTTTTGCAGAATCATCGGCTACAACATTAAATACAACTTCTTATCATTCCGGTAAATACTTTACATGTAATAAAGTCAAGTTTGTTTATTTTTTATATTACACACTGTTTCAGTAGTTTCTTGATAAAATGTTACATCCCCATTAAATTAGTTAGGTTTAAGAAGTCAAAATGTGTAGATAATCTTTTTTTTAAAGTAGATGCATTCGAGAATAAAGTTTGTGCACTTAGTTGAATCTTTAGGGAAATCTCTATTTCCTAGAACTAGTATTAGGGATTGACTTACTACTGTAAAATCTAAGGAGAAGTTTACTCCTTAGAGAGAATGCTGTAGCACTTCTGTGACGTCATGTCAGTGATGCATTCATAGTAAACGTTTTGAAGAGCCACAATTTCCCAGTTTTCTGCGTGCGTAATTTATTTAGTATAGTAAACTATACGCATGTTAAACCTGTTTCAAATATATTTAAGAGTAAAATGTTTACTACAGCGAGTGTTTTGATTTATTTTAAAAAAAGCTATAAAATTGTACAAATACTATTTTGCCCTTGATAACGTTTTTAACTCAAAACAATTGTTGTTTTTTAATTCACTTTTTACTTTACATTCTATCTAAATCTTGTAATGTTTATATTACTTATTATGATAAAGTTTTCATTACAACTCTACTAGATATTTGCGGCAGAGGTCCCAACTTATACGTAAAAAAATGCTCTAACAAGTAAATTTAATGTTAAATACTATTTTCAAATGTCTAAAGTATATGAAATTTAAACAGTCTTTAGGATAATGAGTCTAATTACGCGCGATATTTAATTGATGAAAACAAACCACAGTTACACCGACTTCCGTAAAAACTTTAATTTAAACCAATACATATTTGCAGTAAAGGAAAATTGATGAATGTTGTGGAAGCATTATGAGGCATTTAAAGTATAAATCAAATATTATTACTCATGTAGTAAACTCAGTGACTTTTATATTTTTTAAATGTGTATTGTGTTTATGTGATCGTGCATTCATTGTGTGAAGTTTTGTGTTCATGACAAGTGCAAAGCCTGATGATGTCTCTGTGCAGAGGAACGACCTTAGCTAAGTAACATACAAATCGATTATTTTTAACAGACCTATGAAGGTAAATACAATAAATACATACAAATTATATTTATTTATATTTATTTCTGTTAACAGAAAAGAAACCGCTTTTAATCTTACAAATAATACAGTAATAATCACTTTAACGTATATGTTTTGTCTAGATTTACTGTATCCATTATATATTCTAGTTTTACCAAGTTCACTATATAAAAAATGTATGCTACTTTAAATTTTCAAATGAATTTAAATAACTAATCCGTGAATGTATTGACAAATGTTGTCTTTAACTAGTAACTCAGAGTTGTTTTACAGTTATATAGTGCAAGATACACAAACAACAGTTCCAAGTTATTAAACACCATAATCTGTTTCACTGACAGTAAATACAATACAATTATGCGGGACCGATGACATGCTTTAAAAGCTATATTTTGTAATCGCCCCTAAGTCAATTGATATGTTGCTGTTGATCACAGTAATGACTATGGACATTGATAGACTTGTGGTGTTACTAGACGAGATCGTGCAGTAATTTAGTTTCCCTCACTGCCTACCTAGTGGACGACCAGCATTACAGTAATAAATCACTTTATAATAGTGGTTTTAGGAAATAGAGATTTTCCTTAAGATTAAACTATTACACACAATGTATTTTAAGATTATTCTTGAATTCATCTACGTTTTAAAAACAATTACCTTCACATTTTTCCTTCTTGAACCTAACTAAATTAAGGACAAATACAATTTTTACCAAAACAGCAAAAAGCTATTAGCATCTAACATAGAAAATGTTTAGTCACATATATAGTGAAAACGTTTACATGTTTTAGTGTTATTTTTCATATTTAAAGTTTTCTTGAACTTTGCCTTACATAATTAGAGAAATATTGAAACAGTGTGCAATATGAAAGTAAAATAAACTTTACTTTATCAAATGTGGAATATGTACCGGGATGGGAATATCTATTCCTCAGTATAAAAATGTTTAAATACAACTTGCATAGCGATCCGTACTAAACGATAAAATAATCATATTGTAAATTTACTTAAAATAAAACAAGTTTACCAAAAATAATATCTTACTTGACACACATTGTACCTCTCGTCTTGGTGTTTGTAAATTCATTCACGTCCTCACCGAACGTCAGCAGCAGGCAAATCTGGGAAGAATCGTTCTGACTTTAACAAAGACGTAATAAAACCCCTAAACTGAACGTATTGCATTTATAGCCTAAGGCTGACTTATTTGGAAAATAATCCAAACATAGGCCTAATAATGTTTTATTGAAAGATATAATATATAATATTATTTGTATTGTTCCCATATCAAGTCTGGAATTTTACATTTAATTATATATGGAAACTATACAAATCACAGCAATCAATAGGTGATTGGTTAAAAAAAACTATAAAAAAAAAATAAAAATTTAAAATAATAAAAAATATATTAGTTAGTTCTTGTGATAAAATCACTTGTGCGGTTCCTCTGCGGATGTGTGTGGTTGCCACCTAACACTATTATTAATATATATGATAAAAAACTTGATAATAATACACTAATAAACTTAATAGTAAAACACAATTAGAAATATAAAATAATAGGAATACAAATTTACAAAAATACTGAAAAATAGATGTAAACAAAACACACACAAAAAAGATAACAAAAAACTAATTTAGAAAAATCAAAAGTGCCACATATGTAGTCGATGCGAAAATTACCTATCTCATCTTCTGCCTCAACCCCACACAGTACAACAAAGAGAACTCCTTTGTTTTTTCCACTATCATCCCTACACCCTTATCAACCAGTGCCACTGAATGTAAACACCAATTTTTAATTTTTTTCGATTTTTTTTTTAAATCAGGAATTTGTTGTTTATATACTTTGGAATCTACAAACAAAAAAACACCTCGGAATAAGGTCTTATTACTTTTAGGTCTTCCGACAAAACATAGTGCGTGACATCTAGTCCTGTAATGTGCTCAGTTGCATTATTTCCGTTTCTTTTATAAAACGTACCTTATAAACAAACAGGTGTCTTAACGGGAGTATTTATATTTGACAAAGAGAGGGGAGTACGACGTGAATCTATTACTAAACAGAATAATCCGGATATAATATACTGAGTTGAAATCAGTGGTTTTACATTTAAATACATTTTTATTATTATAGTTTTATCAAAGTCGATATTACAGTTTTGAGAATTTGTATCCTAATATAATAGTAGAGTCCCGGTAATTCGAGTCCCAGTAATTCGAGTCGCGATAATCCGAGGTTCCATGAAATTCGAGCCACAAATAGCGCCTTCAATATTCAAAAAAATAAGAAAGAAAAACTATATAAAAACACTTTTCTCGCCACTACCGTATTAATCACCCCTCTCTAACAAGGTCGATCCGAGCGTGTCTAAATATAAATCAGTCCCTAACTACTGTAATGTGTGCGACATTAATTTGTTATCACTCATATAAATGCAGCGTTACCCTACATTGGACAACCACCCGAAGTTACTGCAGCCGATAGGATTTTATTCTCGTTGGAGTGTCATCGCTGTTCGTAAACGTAACAGTGTGGTTATACACAAAACTATTTATGATTTCTTTTAAAAACAAATTTATATTTTTGTACTGTATTTAAAATTACGTTTGTACCTCAGTGTTCAATACAAAATACTGGATATTCAAATAAAATTTAATTTTTGTGGTTATACGAGGACTATAAATGGTAGTTTTATTTAACCTCTGCATATTCCGTTGTAATTCGAGCTTCTCACAACCCGAGTTACTCTCGGTCCCATTCAACTCGAAATATATAGACTCTACGTACTTTCATAATAATTGCAACACGGTACAATAAAAGTAATGAACCATACATTTACTATAAATAGTTTTATTCTAAATATTGTAGAGCAAATAATCTATTTATATTGTTGCATAACTTAATACTTTATTAAAATAAATAACGTCACTGATTTTAATTAAAAGTTTTATTTACCTGCACCTAACACAGTCTACATTAACTTTAAGTAATCTCTATCTATACAAATTAATGTTTATTGTACTCTATAGACTGAAACAGCTCTATTCGACCGATTTCACTAAAAACTGCACAGTTTACCCATATCATCACTAGGAGTGTTTAAACGTTACATTTACTACAGTCTAATGGGGTGAAACGGGGTTGTTACCCCTATACAATACATTAAACTAAACTAACTCCTACAAGTTATAAACCTAAAATTATGTAATATTCTTAACCGATATAAAAAAAAAACATTTAAAAGTCGTTTACTAATGTAAATTTAATGAAATGGGATAAATACCCTTAAAATTAAATCAAGAAATAGCGCTGCATTGCCGGCTCCAATAGTAATTTATAATTATAAAAGTAAAATGTTAATATAAATACTATTTATTGCATATAATGGTAGCATAAATATTAACGATATTATTTATTCATTGTTACAGTTTTTTACATTTAATTATAGGTTTTGAAAATATAATTTCAAAAATGTCAATGGTAACAAACGAAAATTCTAACAAAACTGTTATGAACTCACCTCTTTGTACTGTATAGTTTTTATTTGAGATTGCATTATTTGCTGACAAAGGCGTACAAACTAGAAAGTCCAGTACATTAAAATTACATAAAATTTACTACCAAACACCACTAATAATTTCATAACCATTGTTTAGTTAAAAATAGTAACCAACAGCATCTTTCTTTCAATTTTAGGAGATCGACAACTACTGCAATAAAAATAGAAAATTCTAAACTGTTAAAAAATGTAACTAAACCCAACACATTGGACTCTTCGGAAACTTTTTATATTAACAAATAGGCCTAATGTCATTAATGTCGAATTACAAGCCACGTTTTTAAAATGATTTCAAAACATAAGTTAGCATTATCAAAAATATATTATTAGCAAATTTTCATGGGAAAGATGAGCTATTGAAATGACCCTGAAGGTAAGACCGAAGGTTAGGAGTGGTTTAATGAGCACCGATCATGGACCCCAGAACACGTTTTTGGGAATAATTAATCATTACTTGTATATATGTGTTAGCAGTCAACGGCCGCATATTAAGTCCGATTTGGTCCCAATTTTGAGCACAAGATGGTTTGCTAAGTCTCTCGGACGAGTTCGTTAGCCAAACATCCAATATCCAGAAGCACGTTTTTTGACAGGAATTAACAATTTTTTAGATTTTTCTTACTTAAATGGATCTTGTTTGGGGTTTTATCTAGAATAACAAATACAGGAAATTATTCAGTAAATTTCGTTTTTTACACAATCTTATATCGTCTGGTTCCCTAAAATCGATCAAAACTTAAAATAAAATAAATGAAACCGGTTCAAACCCACGTGGGACATCTTCTGTCTGATGCAGAAGACCGGACGCAGTTTGTTCACTACGAGCGAAACGAAGGAGTCCATAATTCGAGGCTGCTAAGTTGAGGTGCGAGTGGAACGAGCTGGTGCTGGGATATATTGTATACACGAAGGCAGCTAAGTTGAGGTGCGAGTGGAACGAGCTGGTGCTGGGATATACACGAAGGCAGCTGTTTAGGGCCTTTGTGAGTAGATCAATTACCAAGTAGTTGGTTAAAACCTTAAAGCATATATAAACTTAAATTTGGAAATTTGCTGAACTCACGTCAGAGGTTCATCTGCGTAATAGAATTATTAAAAAAATTTGTTTAGTTTTAATGAAAAAATTAGGGTATTTTACAATATAGGCTTCAAATACAAACCTAAACATGTTAGGCTTGGCTTACGATTCTGTGTTAGCTTAGCAAATGAAATTCCGTTGTCGATTTAAATTATTATAGAGACAACCTCTGTAAAAATATATATGGATATGAATTGCTTTGTCTCAGTTAAAAACTTTATATTTTTTACAGAAAAAGTTTACAGAAAGCCTACTCAAACTGTTCATACCATCAATTCAACTTCTAATCACCCCACAACCCATAAATTAGCAGCTTATAATGGTTTTGTAAATAGAGCACTAAACATACGTATGGAACATACTGAATTTATCAAGGAAATAAATTTGTTCAAATGTATAGCTACTGCCAATGGATACAATGCCTCTATTGTTGGCAAATGTATCAGTAAATAAAAGAAAAATAAAGAGAAAAATTTCAAATTAAAAAACAACAACTTATACCACCTGCCACCTGAGCCTGTAGAATACAAAAAATATACAACCATACAATACAATAGTCAACTTGAACATTCAACGAACAATATTTTCCACAAACAGAGATACTCTTTAACATACCGTACCAGTAATGAACTCCAGAATGTAATAAATAGAAATAGATCCAGAACCACTACAGATGAGTTTGATGAAGGACGAGTATACCAACTCTCATGTAATAACTGTAATAAATTATATATAGGACAGACAAGTAGAAGTTTCAAACAAAGATTCAAAGAACACATACCATGCTATAAAACAGCATTAAACCAAAGGTCTAAATATGTAAAACATCTCATAAACAAGAACCATGATTACAGTAATATAGATTCCAACCTTAAAATTCTTCATAAGAGCAAAAAGGGAAAACGACTAGATATATTAGAAGAGTTCCAAATTTATTCCCATAACAAGCAAGATCCTGACATCCTACTAAATGACAAATTGAACTTTACCTCAAACTCAATATATGACAGGCTTAAAGCCTTGAGTAAGATAAATAATTCAGTCAACTAAATAATGACAAACTAGTAGGATGCATGCGGACCATAAAATTATATTTATTAAAACTCTTTTAGTAAAGTCAGTGACTTTAGTATTTTTTAAATGTGTATTGTGTTTATGTATTTGTGTTTTTAATGTGTGAAGTTTGTATTCAAGACTAGAGCAAAGCCTGATAATGTATCTGTGTAGATGAAACGGCCGTAGCTAATAACATTCAAATAGGATTATTAAAACAGACCTAAAGGTAAATACAATAAATATATTTAGAATAATAATCCAGAGGCTTAAAATAAAATAAATAATTAAAAACTTTATTGAATTACTTAGTTACTTTATATTTGATGAGAAGTTTACGTTAAGAAGAAATTTATAGATTGCTTATTATTAGAATATATTTATATAAGACATTTATCGAATCCACAATGGTACTTCTTTGTGATCAAATGAATATTTAACATACCGTATATAACTTAAAGGTTTCTCCCTTAAAGACCGACTTCGAATAACTTATGTGACCAACATTTTTTAGGGTTTTATTTGTTCCCATTCTTCAAATAATTGTATTCGCTTGACATCCCTAACCCACCGGAAATTGGAATGTCAGTGGCAAAGTGATTTACGTTGATAAACGTACTGCTTACGTTGTTTTCGTAACTCTTTCACTTTCAGTGATTTAACGATGTTTGCTTAATCAATCGTTGTGATACACAATGTGTAACTTCAATAAATAAAAAATAAAACGTAATTATGTATTAACTAAATAAATTTAGTAATTTACATAATTTTTGAAACCTACATTTATTAAGTGTTATATTTGTATCTAGAAGACAAATAAGACCAATTTTCTAAACTTCACGAAAACATATTAAATATATTTCACTTCATTTTCAAAGAGTGCTTGTGAGTTATTTTGTATTTTAGGGCGAAGCACTCTTTCGAGCAAATTTTTTAAATACTTTTCTTCCGCCACTACTCGACCGATTTGGATAACAATTTTCAGGCACAATCTACATGTTTTCAAGGGGACAACACTTTAAATTCAATTTTATATATTTTGTTCTACTAATATTCATGTTTTCCTAAATGCCATCGAAAGTGTGGTTCATATCAATAATGTGTTGGGCAAAGCTATATTTTAGCTCTAACTATATAAAGACAATTACATTAAAGAGGTTCGCACTGTAAAACAGACCCAATTTCCAACGGATATACTGCAGCAAATTTAATCGGTAAGTTAATAAAAAAACAGAATAGACTATTTATGAAAATAAACAGAACAGCCGGTAATGTGAGACCCATGTATGCGTCCATAGAATAGTCAGCATTTTAAACCACACTTTGCGAAAAGAGCTTACAAAGTGGCATCACACTCACGTATAAAACCAAACAAACTTAAACAAGCTTTAAATACAAACAAAAACACTACACATTACAAATACAATGTAACTGATATATTATATAAACTTAAGTGTTCCACTGTTCCACTTGCGATGACTATTACATCGGACGGACGGGACTCTCATTCACGACAAGATTTGGTGAACACGTCTCAAAAGTGTTTTTGGCCCTACTAAAAAAATCGAGCTTCGCCTAATGCATTATTGATACGAACCACACTTTCAATGGCATTGAGGAAAACGTGGATATTGTACATGCCTGCCAAATAAGCCGCAAGTGGACACACTTGAATTGGATGGAAATTTATACAGCTTTAAAAAAACACACCCGATAATGTGCTGAACGATAAACAGAAATTTAACTCGAACGCCATTTTTAATATTTTAAATAAATACCGTACTATAGTTATGACGAAGAGACGGAAGGTAAAAGGGAGGGGAATGCACTGATAAGGCATAAGCCTAAAACAAACCTTCAATCACACAGTGTAGGAAATGTCATTTACCTATGCGTACGCTAGCGATTTTATGACTTCCATGACTGTTTCAAGTGTTTTAAATGTTTCGTGATTGTGCTTTGTGATTGGGTTAAGTGTTATGTTTGTTTATTTCAGACGAACAGAACCAGTGAAACCAAGGATTTGATAATGATCTGAAATAAATAGATCGAAACCGATCATCTGTAAAGGATAACAAAAAAGACAAAAAGAATTGACGCTTTTTCATTGAAGGTAAGAAACCTCATCATAGAAAATTGAGTTTTGTGAGTGTTATATCATATCGATTATTTTATTTTAACTATAGACGTATTCCCAAAAAGTTTTTTCTATTAAATGACACCGAAATATTGGCAGTGGTTGTCATTTATTACTTTATTCAAAATATCAAATTATCATTCTTTCCTGTGAACAACAATAGTATAGTAAAACATGCGTTTATTCTAACTTTATGATTTTAGAACAAAATATAAAAACCCAAATTTATAATTGAAATTATATTTACATTTTATTAACTCTAATTATAGTTGTACACTTTTAAAATTTAAAATCGTGATATACGTTTTCTTTGTTTAATGAGAAATTGTATAATGACTTGCACGCCCAAACTATATTTGCATTTTTTAAATTATATTTTACCAGTTCCTAAAACTGTAAAATAATGTTTTTGTAACACCTTCAATTCAGAATGTCTCGCTTGTTAAAGTAATCTTACAAAATTAAACAGCACAAACAGCTCGATCTTATTTCTTACGTTTGACGTCACAAGGACGAGGATAAAGGAGCAAAAAGTGTGGCAATAAATTCAAGATGTTGGAACGTGACTTGACGCAGGACAAAAACCATCTGGCTCATTCAGCTGCGGAGGAAATAGTGTTTTGAATCATTTCCACAACAAGTAACAAAGAGTAAACTACTATCCAGTTAATGATTTTAAATTATATTTAAGTTAATATTTGTTAGAGTATATTTACTAATATGATGTATGTAAAATTTTATAAGTAGTATTTGTCAAACCTGCTGTTAAGTTCATAAAATATATTGTACAGTTAAATATAATATTTATAATCTTGAACAGCTTTCCATTTGTTCGTGGTTAAGGCTAATACAATTACATTGCGTAAATTGATCCAGCTACTATTTTAAATTATCATTACTTAGTTAAAATCCATTTTTCTGAGATTTTTTCTATTTATTTTGTAGTTAATTTAACCTGTTTTTTGTTTCGTCTCGTTTAATTAAGCTCTGTTTTCCTCTATGTATGTATATGTTCAAATCACTGTTTCCGTTTAGATTGTTTAAGACTCTGTTTTTGGTTTTGTTCATTGAAGTACGTAAAAGTTTTTAATTTAATAAGTCACTGTACAATTTGCATATTATATAGAATAATCTGGAGAAATAATATAGAACTTATTCTATTAAGATTTTATTTCTCATTTTACTACTTGATTCATATTTATTTTTCCGTTTTGTTTTAGTTTTTATTCATATGGATATTCTTTTACCTTTTAATTAGTTAAATAGTTACTAATTAATTGCTAGCCAATCAGCCTTATTTATTTGGATGGTAATCAAAAATTAAATTATTAAAATGATGTATTTGGAAAATACATAGGTAGGCAAAAGGAAGGCTTACTTAGAGGGTTGTAAGGATGTGTATGTACTACATTTATTTATGTATATGTTGTTTATTTTTTATTTTTAGGTGTATAATGTACTTTCTTATTTATCTATGTATGTATTTAGTTTAGTGTTGACAGATATTGTCGATTAATGTTATATTTGTGTTATGGTTAGGTTTAGCGACTTGGAAAACCAACGTGTGTACCAAATTTAGACCAAATCGGACATAAAATGCAAACACATATATATATATATATGTGTGTACAACTTTTAATGTCAGCCCGTGTCTGGAGACTTTCATATTTACTACGGAAATTCGGTAATAAGCGTTCATAAATTTTAAATAGTTTTTAAATATTAAATTAATAGTATTATTTATAATATAATATTACTAGACTGTATGAAAAGCTAAATTTACTGGAGCATATTTCACTTTTATCCCACGTCCAAATATAAAGTAAAAGTTTTGATTTTAAATTCAAGCAAAATGAGTTCAAATAGAAATTGTTAAAAAAATTTATTTATAATATAACAAAAAAAGGTTTGAACTTTAACTGTAAAGGTAACTTTGAATTAAAACTAAATCTTTACTTTAAACGTTATTTCTTGATTTGTCGTGTCTAGTTTAGCAGATCAGTGAACCGTCACTAACTTCAGGAAAATTGCACTGTCAATGCCAGATTGACTTTCGTACGTTTGTATTGATAAAACCGATAACCTACAGAATTCTATTTCTCATTCCCAGACTGTACAAATCTAATCTCACCGGGTTTATTAGAGTAAACACAATAGAATAGAGAATTCGTCAAGTTTATATAGAGAATTTATAGAGAATTCATCAAGTTTATATATATCTCAGTATCGCAGAAAATCAAAAAGCTTACTGTGTCTATTATATGAATTTAAAATCATTTAAATTTGTTTTGATTCACTTAGAATATTTACTGGGAATAGATGTTAAAAACAAGTAAATAATTTTAAGGATATTCCTTAAAAACATTTAGAATTTTACTCTTACAACTTATAATATTCTTCTTTCTTCTTCTTAAGTAACATGATGTTAACGTTTTTAGAAATAAAGTAATAAACAAGTCTTGTTATTTGATACTCTAAAAACCAGCCATGTGTCCAATAAGATTGTATTATTTATTGAACTGGTAGGCTGTTTCGTACTATTAAAAATATGCTTACAAAATTAGGGCGTAACAAGTGACCACTACCTACATATTTGGAAATATTTCTGTAAACTTTAGGATAATGTGTTGGTTAACTACTTTATTTTTCGTCGTACAACAGAATTTCAACTTCTTCAACTGGGGATCGACCCAGTTGTATTGACTCAAATATTTTAAATAAGAGCACCCATTATGTGATACAACATGTTTAAGGTAACTTTAAAACAAGAAATATGGCGTAAATAAAAGTTTCAACGAAAGCTGTAGACAAACCTGTGGCCGATTTAACATTTAGTTTCATTAAAAATTATTTATAAAATAATGCAATTTAGTTTGAAAAAGAAAATCAAATTTAGAATTTAAAGAAATTTAAAATAAGGTCACATTAAAAATTAAGATCATAAAGAGTAAAAAGAAATTAAAATAATTTCATCAATTCATGCTGAAAGCTAATTATTATTTATTGATAAGTTGATCATTGATGGTCTCTTACTATTGGCTCATCAATCTTATGGTTTTTTTCAGTTAGTATACTCTTATGGATTTTTACGACGTATAGATTATTATTACTAATTACGTATCAGGGATCACAAGTCTTCATGTATTAACAGGACTTAGTAGAATTTCACTTGTTAGAGGAGTTACCATGTTTTCAACGTTCAATATTAGATAGAACCAAAATTGAACAAAGGACGACTTCAATGAAGTAGCATACTGACTTCATTTTGGAACTTCAGGCTACAAACAAGCGAGCTTACGGGCATAATATATTAACGACTAGGGAACCGAACAAGCGAACCCAGGACTTCAAGAAGGCATCTGTAAATCTGCCAGAATACAACTTTAACAGAGCAACAAGCCTACAAGACCGCAGCTCGCTGTTCATCTGTATTCGACTTCAGGCAAGAGACCGCAATCAACGAGAGTGACTCAACCCTGCTAGCTAACCTGCAGCCACCTCTGACGTCGAATTAAGCCGGCGAACTTGAGCGTACCATAGGTCTGTGAAAAGCGTACTTATGTTATTTCCCCAAATAAAATTTTCCTAATTAAATTCATATTAATTTATATAATGGGATAGGTAGGATGATTAATTACTTGATTTCTTTTTGTTTTATTTAATATCATAAATAAATTCATTAAAATAAAGTTAAATTCAAAACAATAAAATAAACTGGGAATTAAAAAGTTTACCAAAGCTAAAATAAATTAAATTGAATTAATTAAATAAAAATAAAATCAAGGATAGTTAAAACTTGGTCTGTCTGCGTACCGGTAAATTAAGGAAAATATAATTCAATTATTTTGATTTAGTTTTGTTATTGTTGTAAAGATTTCACCGGAAGAAGAATATTTTAATTTGTGTTTTTTAAAGTTGAATTTAAAGTTGAATAAATCATAAAATTTTATTTTTCAGTAAAAAAAATATATTTTCACTTACCTGTTGTTTGCATATTCCATCACAATATTTCTTAGTACTTTAAGTATTATCACTGTGTTTGATTATAAAAATATCAAGCAAAAATAAAGTTATTTACAAGGTACTCATTGCTCCAGTACAGTTATTCACTGTACTCATTGCTCAGAGATTAATTGAAAGTAAAAAATTTTTTTTTTGTGTTCTGAACTGATGTTAATTAAAAGTAAATTAAATTTTGATTACTGGAATATTAGTGTGTAAAGTGTTTTAGTCAGGATAGTTAGACAGCTAAATAATCGACAGCCAGTTATATCACCTATGCCAGACGAAAAAGATAGGCTGCTTCTTCCAGTAGGGGATATTAACTTATTTTGCAACTGTTCTAGAGAATTAGTGTTCCTGAACTTGGGGCACGTCAAAATTAAAAATTTCTCTAGAAAAGAACCATTGTAAAATATAACAAGATATACATGTTCACGTAATCTATATATATAAAAGCGAAATACCACTCACTCACTCACTCACTCATCAAGATTCCTCAAAAACTATCGAACGGATTGAAATGAAATTTGTTATGTAGCATCCTTTAGGGCCATAGGTGCTCACTAAGAAAGGGTTTGAAAAATTCGAAATTTTATGGGGGTTTGGGGGGATCAAAGTTATTAAAAAACGATTTCTTTAAAACTACCAAACGGATTGGAATGAAATTTGGTATGTAGCTTCCTCTAGGGCCATAAGTGTTCACTAAAAAAGGGTTTTAAAACATTGGAAATTTTAGGGGGTTCGGGGTTTAAAAATTACTAAATCACGATTTATCCAAAATTACCGAGCAGATTGGAATGAAATTTGTTATGTAGCTTCCTCTAGGGCCATAGGCGCTCGCCAAGAAAGGGTTTGAAAAAATTCGA
>JAGFPH010007025.1:13362-43164 GCA_018207615.1 Philaenus spumarius | reverse complement strand
AACGAGATAGGTAAAACAGAAGACTATTTTCAAGCTCCTCGTTTTTAAAAATAGCATGACAAAAATCGTTCATACTTACTAAGAATATTTATACTGGTGTACTCAATTTGTAAAACAAATTTGATGTTGATATTCCAAAAATTGACGAAACTGGAATAGATTGAAATTAGTTCGTGGGTCCGGCACTCCTAAAATCGATAATCGAAATCGACTCCTAGATCGGGTCATTTTCAAGATAACAAGCTGAGACTCAGCGTAAATATTTAAAATATATATTTTAACTCCTACGTCAGGTTTTAATTCGATATATTAAAATTCGGCCTATTTAGAATGAGCCAAAGCTTCATATTATATGAATAAGATGTCCCCTTTTAGTGATTTCCCCTGCTGCAAAAACATACCTTCATTAATGAATTTTTTCCAGACAAACCATTGCTCGGACGAAATAAATACATATGACCTTTTTTGTTGAAAAATACTTACCCTACACGGTGATATTTTTATTTTTCTCTATTTTCATCCCAGCTCGAAATATTAAGGTTAATCGAAAAAAAAGTGATAATCACTCGATACTCACTTAAAACCAAAACAATTGTGACTGCAGGAAATAACTTTTTCGATTAGAATTTAAAATGTGAGAAAAGGAATTCCAAATGAGTAAGTACTGCATTGTTTAAACAGATTAATACATATTATTATTTAAAACAAAATAAAACAAAATTAGTTTAGAAATAAACATAAAATAAATCCTTAAATGTAAATAATCCTTTATTACATAAATAAACTAACTACTGCTAAAGTTACTCAATTATACAGAGTGGTTATAATGTCACTTGCCCTCCCCCCCCCCTCTTTAACTTTTGTGTTTGTTAAAACAAACAAATATACTTTAGGGAAGGATACTAACTTAACCCAAAGTATCTTTTGAAGCAATCGGAAATTTTGAGTGTCCCCTAAAAATGAAGGATTTTGGGGGCAAATGACATTTTTTAATGGGAAGTATGGTCATGTGATACCTCATTTTAAATGTATATTTAACACTACATAAAGTTGCTAGAAAATGAAGAGTTTTTAGAAAAAAATTAAGGAGAAAAAATGTTTACTTCAAGTGCTTGACCTAAAAAATTGCTTTCAAATCGATTTTCATACGTTTAAGTCGACTCCTACGTCTTAGAAAATTTTGTAAAAAATCAAATTTACGAAATCGATTTGGAAGCAATATTTTAGGTCAAGCAATTTGAAATAAACATTTTTTGTTTCTTGAAAGGTTTTCTAAAAACTCTTCCTTTTCGAGATATTAGCAACTTTATGTCGATTTATTTCAACACGTTTAGGGCCGCCATTTTGTTTTGGGTGGTCCGATTTTTATTTTCTTTATGTCATTTTCCTAGTCTTAAATAGTCCTTTAACATGAGGTATCACATGACCATACTTCCAATTTAAAATTTTTGAGTTGCCCCTAAAATCCCCCATTTTAGGGGACACTTAAAATTTCCCACTACTTCAAAAGATACTTTGGGTTAAGTTAGTATCGTTCCTCAAAGATATTTGTTTGCTTTAACAAACGCAAAAGTTAAGGGGGGGGGGGGGGTAGCGTGACTTTATAACCACCCTGTATAGTTACAAAATTTACAAGCTAAACTTCTGATACTACTCGTAGTTAGGCTATTTTGAGGATTAAAATATTTTGTGAATCCTGTAAAATTGTAAGTTGGTTACACTTTTTAACTGCAATGGGTAAGAATATTAAACAAAATATGTTGTCTAAAGAATGTATAACAAAAATCTTACACAATTTATTTGTTTACTAATTTAACAGAACAAATTTATATTTTTACACTTATTTTGTTTGTACATACAACAGCGAAATGAGACGGGGCAAGGTAGGCAATATAGTTGCATTTTTTGTATCCCTAAGTTTTCAAATTATTCAGATTCAGGCTTAATTCCTATTATAATCAGGAACAAACAACTTTTTATAACCACTCCTAGATGGTGCTGATAAAATAGTTTTTACTTGTACGTGCAATATTTGTAGAGATATTAAAATAACTTAATGGTCGGCTCTAGCTGTCGGCCATGTTGGCTGACACTCCATAAGACCAATGTTAAATTAAAATCAAAATTTTTCCTTTATTTTCGATCGGATAATTATGAACGATAATAATATGTCATTTTAAAGCTATGGCCAATATGCATGCAAACGGCTTTTCCAAAATTAAGAAAACATTTTGTTTAATATTTATTAACAATTTAATCATTGATTTTTAGTATATTTTTGTTGTCACTATTAATTACAACTAAAAACTACCAAGCCATTCGCCTGAGGAATTTCGTCCCCAAGAGTATGGTATTTAAAAAAACGCTATTTGAACAATTGCGGGTTTTAAATGGATTTAGGCTGAGCAATGTCCGTGTAACTTACCGCCGCTATAGGGTGATTTTAAATATTTGTTTACGTTGTAACTATTAATTATAGCGAAAAATTACCAAGCCATTCGGATGAAGAATTTTGTTCCCAAGAGTTTGGTATTTTTTAAAAAACGCTATTTGAACAATTGCGGGTTTTAAATGGATTTAGGATGAGCAATGTCCGCGTAACCTACCGCCGCTACGATGGAGTCGCAGGTTGCTTTCTGTTTTACTAGAGCCGATCCTTAATCGATGTTAATTTATCGAAGTTTCTTTAAGGCAAGCCTTAGCAGAGTGGTAGCGTGGTATCTTCCTGATCATAAGATACCGGGTTCAAATCTCGGCTAGATTTTCATATCTTTGGTTTGAAATTAAGAGGGCAGAAGTAAAGCATACGGTATTTGGCTGGTTTCCAAGCTGACTGGATATGACTAGTTAGCTAGTCATATCCAGTCAGCTTAGGATGTTTTCATAATTTTACAATATTATTTCCGTATATATACATATATTTTAAAAAGCCACGAATATAAAAGGTTATTGATACATATATAGATATAGAAATGTTCCTTTATTCATTAGGAATAAAACTCTATAACATCTTTTATATAAAATTTTATCTACGTGCTGTTTTTAAGAGTACCGATAGATTGTTACCTTGAATTTTTCCTATGGAAATTCGCTAAGACCCAGGTTTTTAGTTGCATAAGAAATGTTGTTTTAAATTTGATGTCTTTTTAAAACTCAAATTCTATTGGAAATGTTTGGTGCAGGATGCACATAGAATTTCACAAAAACTTCCTTGAAAGGACGCAGCAAATCTCTATTACATTTAGACCACAGACTTTGTCGGCATACATTCTCATCGGATGAATTCTGTCTACTTACATAGATTGACGTCTTACAGGAAGACGTTTTTAAGCCCTAGACAGTGGTAAAGAATGTATATTTCTTTTTTAAGTACTCACTGTGTCTAGCGTTGTACACAGTATCATAGCAGAGTTTTTTTGGGTACGGTGTTTTATATAACTAGGATAGTTTTAGATATTTTTTGCACTAATAACTAACTCGAAATTATTTATACGTTCTTATTAATAATAATAATACAAATTATGTGTGTTATTATTTTTATGACGTAAAAAGAAACTCAATTGAACTTTGTTAGAACGTTTACGCGCAACATACGTTTTACAACATGTGATTTTGGTTTAAAATTATAATACCTCAATGTGTTATAATTTATTTTGAAAATTTTTAAATGTCAAACTCTAACAAAAAAAAACTTTTTATCATTATTTCAATTGTTTGGACAGTAGCGCAATCCATATATTTAAAAATTTTCAAACACAAAAATATCAACCCAAAACTTTAGCGTTCTCTGTAAGGTCCTTGAAACCGCTACCTTAGCACATTTCCGACAATAATTCATTTGATCAACAATTCTTTCAGGAAGACTTTAAATTTTTGGCTCCACTTGTAAAAACATTATTGTGCAAATATTTACCGAACGTAATACTTTGACTATTTATCCAAATTCAAAGTAACACTTATCATCTAAATTAAAGTGCGTCAAAATTTTCTGTCTACAAATATTCCAGTCCACGTCTCAAAATGTCGGAGGAAGAAGCGCCTGCGGCACCGCTCAACTCGAGAATACCCGAGTACCAGTATGCACCACAGGTACTGACGGCCATACAGTCTGCGAAAAGGATTCTCCAGCGGTCGTTGTCCGGAGAGGACAATGCAAACCGTAGAACATCATGCGCGCGCAGAAGAGACGTTGATCTGCAAAACGTAGCTGCAGCAGAAAACGCAGGTGATCGAGGAAACGTAGCTGCAGCAGAAAACGCAGGGGCAGGAGACGCAGCCTTTGTAGGTCTCGCAGAAAGCGTCACCACTCCAGACACTGGTGTAAGTCCAGAAGTCGAAGTCGTAGACGCAGAAGACGTAGTAGTATAGTGAGGTGTTAATTTATTATGTGCACGCATGTTGTGTAAATAAAGCAGTTAATTATTTAAATGTGTTTTTATTGTTCTATATTTAAAACTTGTTTGTAATATACTTAGCCATTTTACCATATGTCCTCCCAAACAGTCTTCGCAATGTACTCGTATCTTCTGGACCCTCTTTGACATCCCATTCTCCCTCATTCATTCTTTGTGGGTCAACGTTCTTTATGGTCTTGTTGGATTCTTGTATCCTCGACCTAAATTATGGCTACCTTGCTGGATTGTATTATCAATGACCATTGACTATCACCCCTCTCACTCCTTGTAACATTTATTCCTTGGTCCATCATTATGCCTTACATAGTATTAAGATAACGGCCATACGGTGTGAACCAGTTGCCACGGGTGTATAGATCATTTTTATATTACCAATTGGAGATTCACTAAATACTAGACGCTGTCAGAAATGGAGAGCAAGCGTCTCCAAGGGTACAATTGAACGGAATGCAAATCTGCAGTCTTTTGGGAGAAAATTCGCCTACTAATGGTTCCTCTCCGTAATTCATCCAGCGATCCTCCGAAGTTTAAATAGGATGTGGTTTATGTGTTTGGTAGATAAATTGTTATGTAAAATAACAATAAACCGTATACAAAAAGAAAGATTTTGTTTTCCCTCCTTAGTTTTAGTTCGGAGGCCATCCTGACAGCTCCGGAGTTGAAGAGGATCCTGAGGACCAAGGACACTAGCGTTCGCCACGTCACAACTCGTGTCAGAAGTGCAGGCCTAGCGACACAATGGTTATATCCATTCTAGTATTCGTGAGTCGGATACTTTCGTATATGATCGTACTCCTTCCTCCATTGGCCCGAATAGTAACTTCCATTTGGGTTCTCTTTGCGTACATTAGTCTTTCAAATGGAGTAACGTAGTATATATCTCAGAAACTATTTTCAGGCACTCTACGGCCCATCTATACCATGGACTTTATTTCTTTCGTCTTCAACATTTTTTCATTGTCAATTTCAGTATTAATTAAGATATTCTGTTTTAAAGCTCTTCGTATTCTTCCATTTTGAATAATTCCTCACCTCCTGTTCTCTTTTCATTCTCTGCAGAATCCAAGCACGCGTACTTATTTTAACATCCTACAACTTTATCTACCATTCTTAATTTTATCTTTTCGAATTAGGTTCTCTCTTTAAGAATGTTCGTTTAATCTTCCTTTTATAAACCGGAGGAACAAACTATCTACCAAACAATTTTCAGACACTCTTCGACTTGTCTGCCCATCCATGCCACGGTCTTCCTTTCTTTCCTTCAATATTTTTCACTCGCTTTGTGTTTATATCAAACAATGCCCTATTCTGGACACTGTCAATCTCAGTATCATTTAATATACCCCTTTTCTCAATCTCTGAAGAATCCAAGCACACGTTGTTCCTACACCATTCTTAATAATATTGTCTTTTCTAATTTGCACCTTTGTTGACATGTTTGTTGACTATTACTTGCGATTCCATTGGTGTGATTTAATTGCGGCTTAGTATATTTTAATGTGCTGGTGTGTAATTACTTAGAAGACATACAGCGGTGTCCACTTTCTCAAACCTCACTCGTAACCATGAATTATGTTCTCCATTAAATTTAATCTTGACCTTATATTTAAGGCTATGTTCAACCTAAACTCCAAACCCAAACGTTTATTTTCAGTTTCCAGTTTGATACACGTTTTCTTCGTGATATTTACTTCCTATAAATTCAACGACTCCCTTTCAACTGATCCACCACTGCTTTCCTTTTGTTATCATTAAGATAATTTACTGTTATCAGTTCGTCCCCCTTGAGTTTTCACCTTAAAACTTATCTCACCACAGTTATAAAGGATTTTAACGAAACACGATGCACTCACTTAAAAAGTAAACGACGCTGTTGGTCGACTTTAACTGTGTGGAGATTTATGGAAATGCCATAAACTAAACCGAGAGGAGGAACCTTCGTCATACTCCACCTCTCCTCCTTGGAAAGTAAATACACTTTGATAGAGGATCCAATACTAGTACCTCGAGAGCTCGGAAGTTACCATCCATTGATCACCCATACGTTGCCCAGATGCCCTGAATGGTTGCGGGTTCGAAAGAAATTCAGAATCTCCATTCCAAATTTTTACCAAAGTGTTGACCTGTTTTACTCGGACTTTCTGAAATCGGTTTGCCACTTTTTTTGTATTCTGGGTAGGATGCTGTCTCTCACTATACAAAGCCCAAGAGGCCTCCACAATCCCTGAGGGCTTAGACTGCATTAATGGCCCACTACGCGGAGATCGAGCTACCTTCTCGCGCTCAACAATGCCCCCAAATTCACACTCTCTTTAACCCTAATAACCTCCTCTTCGAAATCCTAAAAAAATTGAACTACTTCGACGACACCCGCTGTGTCTAACTCACCCCGTTCACACTTCATGTTACCCTTACCAAATTTTCCTCCTAAACAAAAACTCTCTCCCTGATCAAGTTGAATCACAGTCATGTTTCTGATAGTAGAATATCAATTCAAAAAAGGTGAAAATTGTTTCTATAAATACACCATTTTAATATCATGTAAGGTCGCCATATTATTTGTGCTGGCGATATTGTAAACATGTAAATAATTCACTTTATTCTAAATAGAAGTGAATCTATTTTTTGTCTTCTATCAAATATGTTTGTAACTAATATCTTGATTTCGGGACTTTATTAATCTAACGGGCTTTCAATAAGCACACTAAGAATAAAACAAGTTTTATTAAAAACATTTCATATTACAAATATATTTATTTAATCACATTTTTAACAATGGTGCAATTGATGTAAAAAATTATAGTGCCTAACAGTGAGGTTGAAAATATAGTGCCGTAACAACAACTTAAAAAAAAAAAAATACAGAGTGATTCAGGGCGGTCGTACGGGCCACAATAAAGAAAAAACTTCTCAAAACACACGTTCGAAAACGTTTCTTTTTCTAGCCATCCACCATTTTGTATTTTTTACTAAATAATTTGTGTCCGTATAACGGCTCGACCGATTGAGTTGAAATTTCGAACATTTGAAATTGATGTAAAGTCTCGTTTGAAAATTATAACCAACTTGTTCTTATAATAAGTTACAAAATGGCGGCCGCTTAGGCATTTAAAATGAAAACAGTTGGAAAACGGTAAATGTTTTGTAGCCCGTTTCATTCTCTGTCGAATGTTACAACGTCAATACAGCGTCCGTTGGTGTGAATGAGCGAGAGCGGTGCATAGTATTATTCGTTTTCCCGACAAATCACCATATTATACGGACGCTATTTTGACAATTGCACCGTTTGATAGGACACTAAACGGGCTTCAAAGATTTACTCTCTAAGTTGTTTAAAATGTTTAAACGACCGCCATTTTAAAACTGATTATAGAAACAAGTTGATTATTTTTCTCAAAGTAGGTCTATACATTGACTAGTAACCTGCGAAGTTTCAACTCAATCGGTTAAGCCGTTCGAGAGATATACATTATTTAGTAAAAAGAACAAAATAGCGGATAGTTGATAAAATATGCGTTTCCGGAGATATGTTTAGACCCGTAATATCGCCTAAAAAAATCATCTCTCCACGGAAGAGAAATTGTCATGTGTAAAGTTTCATCTAACTCTTGTTTTAAAGTTATCAAATAATGGTCCCGGGATGTTGAATAAATTCGTGCATTAACAAATACAAGTTTACATATCTTCAGACAGGTACAGAACTGAAAGATTGATCTACGCTGTCTTCCCGTGGTCCAGCTACGCCCAGATTCAATTGCATGTTTCTACTGTAAACAAAGTAATTTTTAAAATTAAAACTTGCACAGTGAACGAAAAATTCCATTTTTACTTTTGTTCTACCAAATCGTTCTTTGATTTTTAGTTAAAAAAAGGTCAATCATACAAAAAACATTGTGTTATCTATATTACTAGTAAGCCCCCGAGAAAAATCACCATTTAAAAACAACAATCTTTATCTAGGCCTACCTAACAGCTATGCTGACGGGGATTTTATCTCGGTAAATGTAAACAAGCAATTATAAGGATTATATATAAGTCTGTAGGTCAATTTGTTAAAATTTTCTATTTATATACGTTATTATATATTTAAAGAAAGATCAAAATATTATCTTTTAATTAGCTTTTTATTTTATATTGATAGATCAAATGATATAGAATTTATTATTATTATAGTGAAGAAATTAATAATTAACATTTTTATAGATTATACGAAGATGTACGAATGTTTCCGAAACTAAACGAATAGGTATTTCTTTAAATATGTATAAACCAATTTATTGATTATAAAAGATTGTATTTATATACAGTTTATAATGTCATAGCAAAACTTGGAACACATTATAGCATGTAATAATTCTATATATAACTCATATTTAAAAATCAACTTTATAAGAAATTATAATTATTGAAGTTGTAAACATAAAGTTGTAAAGTATAATCTACGGTCGGTGTTCTTTAAAGTATTACAGATGATGGATGAACTCAGTTATTATATTATATGTTACTCATGTACGTACGTACTTACGTATGTAGGTAGGCTACGTAACTACGTACACACTCTTTTATAGGAGTTGGTGTTTATAGTTAAAAAAAACCTTCATCAATTGATTATAATTTTACATTTAGGCCTACACCGTGCGATTCTGTAATGCTGTAGAGTCATATCGGTCGACATAAAGAAAAACCTTCCTTATGTCGGAAACGCTTTTTTATTAGTTATCCATCGTTTGTTTTTGTTTTTTTAACTAAATGTGATTTATTATTAAGTGTTGATGAGTAATGTGGAAAATTTAAACTCAATCTGTCGATCCGTTCTAAAGATATACATTACGCCTATTTATAAGAAGCGTTCCCGGACGTATACGAAGTTTTTTCTTTATTTCTACCCGTATGACTGCACCGTGGATTTAAATCGGGCGTATAGATGGAAATATATGTGATGAAGCGGCTGGCTGTATGCGCAGAAGCAGAAACGGTCAATGCTCATGCGCTAACAGCGTGTAAGTCCGTGTGCGAGTCATTCGGTGACAGAGGTTCGTCTCGTTGTCTAGTACACTACCGTTCCTAAAAACATTGTAGTGTTGACGTCCCGTGTTTATTTATGTGATAAGGAAACTATTACGTATTTTTACTCTGTTTGTGGTGTACAAACAAAAATGGATGTGCATCCGAGATGTTCTACTAGTAGGAAATCAGTGATATAGTAAGCCATGCGCCGCGCTCCGGCCGTAAAAAACAGACTGGGTAGTAGAGTACTTACAGTAGTCACATCCCTACCCCGGAACACATTGCATACCTCTCCTCCCTTCCACATACAATAGTCTGCCTGCACGACCCGCTTCTTCACATATATTTCCATCTGTAAAAATGAATTTATACGCATCCTTCAAGATAACTCTTCAAATTGTTTAAACAGTTATTACGCAAAATCCGACTGTGCCCATATTGTGCGTGGTTAATGTACATGTCATTAACTGTCATTTTACACGTTTACGAAGCTTTAACGTCGAAAATTTGTCAGTAAAAGGTGCACCAATCATAACTTCAAAGTTATTTAAATTTACAACAACTTTCCTATTGAAAGTATAGCTTTTCATACAATTATTTACAAAATGAAAGCAAAAAACCAAGAGAAAGTGTACATTTCACGGGTTTTATTGTTTTCATGTTTGAATATTTGTTTAGTTATTTCGGATCAGTAGAGAATAGGAATGTTTCTTGAATAAACACATTTCCGATTCGACACCTTCGTTCAAAGAACCTTCTCCGCACCTACTTATCTTGACAACTGTCGGAGGCTCAAAGAGTCGTCGTCGTAGGGGAATCATCAGCGGTAACTCACAAGGCGTACGATACTCGATGTCATTAAAAATTGTATATATATATATATATATATATATATAGTTCGTGCTATAAAGGCCGCATTTTACAATAAATTTGCGAAACGAGATCGTTAGACAAAAATCCGAAAACCAGACGAGCATTTTTTCACCGGATGTAACAATGTTTTGACATTTTTCTTACTACTGTAGATTGAAACGTTTTTGGGGTTGTATCTAAAAATAATTCGACCACACAACTGAACCGGTGACATGAGTTGAGCTAATTTCCAAAATAAGGTTTATAGGCCTATTTTTTAGGGTTTCAACCAACAATTTGCGAAATAGGTCTATTCACGACGGTGCTAAAAAGCTGCAAAATGGTTCGCACGCCATTCCTCATATTGGCAGTATCTTCAATACACAATGCATTGCGTGCTTCGCACGCCAATCCCGGAGTGGAATCCACCACATGGCTTTGAACCGGGTACATATATGGTATTTTACGTTTTGATCGATTTTGGGGGAACCAAGCGAGCTATAATCGCGTAAAAAACGAAATGTGCAGAATAACATCTTAAATTTATATTTGTAGAAAAACGCAAAAACAAATTCATTCTAGTAGGAAAAATCTCAAAACATAGTTACTTCCGGCCAAAAAACGTGCTTCAGTATCAAAATATAAATTTTATAATTTCCACTTTTTTTATATGCCCTACGTTGTAGGATCCAAATTATAAAATATGCTTTATAACTAGCTTTCTATGAATTGAAAGGATGGGAAATCTATAATTTTGAAATATGAATTTGAATTATGCATAGGCTATACTAAAAGAAATACAATAAATAATTTACTCATACACCATGGATACAGTTTGTTAATAAGAAGTGATTTATTTTAGAATTTATTAATTAGAAAAATATACATTGTATTTAAATATGATAATAAGGTTTCTAAAAACCTGATGAATTTACAATATTTTTCTTAATATTAGCCTCGGTTAGAGTTCATTTGGTAGGCACTTGTAATTGTCTGTATTTTAAATTAAGTCTTTTAATAATTGTTTCTATGAATATGAAATTATCTCAGGGTAGGCACTCGGCTAGGTTTAATATATTCCTTTAAATCAACGCATTTTATGAAAATTTTACTATTAAAATAATGTTCAGAACGTAAATCGAATTGGTGATTTCTTTTAAAATAGTTGTTAGGAAACTTTAGGATTGGTTTTTGAAAAGGATTGGAAGTTCTTTATTTGATGGTTTAATGTTCATTTGTTTGTACTAATATAGTTTACCATTCCCTGCTATTTCATTGTCACTGACTCTAATGTTTTAACTTAAAAATTGAAAAGTTGTTTAACACACTGCAATTTGCATCTTTACATTCTCATGGCTGAACGGCTTCTGTTTTTAAAACCGACGCTTGGTCTTCCTTCGATTTGTTCTAGAAAAAAAAGGTTCACATTCCCTCTGGCAAGGACAAGATGGTTTCTTTTTGATGCTCCAGACTTCTGCGCAGAGAACTGTTCCAATCCGTCGTCTTTACAACGTTCTGACGTCAGTCTTAGTTGAATATCGGTTTTCGAGAAATAGTTCCTTTTATATCGTAGTTTTGGCTAATTATTTCTTTGAATTTGTACTTATTTCCGGGTTACTAGTCCGTTCTGATACTGTTATAATTATTACTAAATACTTTTATTGTGGATAACATGATTTTAAATCGCGAAACATATTTACTGACAAAGGTATGCGAATTGCATTAGATTAGGCTATCAGCTAGCTCTTATTTCCTACGCTTATGCATATCTTCGTTATAACACACATTACATTGATTTCTATAATTACTTTTAATACTAAAGTCTATCCCTGTATAATTTTACAAAGTTTACAATCCAATTTGTGTTAGTTAATGTCTATTCTAAAATTATATTACGATTAACTTTTATCAGTTCCCATCTTGAGTTGTCTTAACCTACTTCGTGCGATAATGTTTTGTATTTCCACTGTTTACAAACGGATTTCGGACTGGTTTTAATTATGTCGTGTTATTAATAACATGTGAGAATTTACTACTTTGTTTGTGATGGTTAATAAATATGAATCTATTGTTGGTTTATGGAATACTAATTAATAAAGGTAATGTTTTGGTGGAAGGTTACATTTTGGTGAGGTTATACGTATTTCTAACAAGCCTAGTTCTAGCTTATTTAACTGATTATGAATATACAATGTTATAATTGATTTTGATATTTGAATACAGGGTTACTGATTACATATTTACATTGTTATTATATGGTTGGTTAGGCTACTTGGATTTAGGAGTTCTTTGGAAGGTTGGGTTACATTTAATAATAGGCTACAGATCTACTCTCTCTGTATTGGGTTTTAGTTTTGGGATTTGTACTATTATATCAGGTTGGTGGATTGTTTTGGCTACGAACTCGTCCGAGCGACGTTGACAAACAACATGTGTACCAAATTTGAACCAAATCGGACTTAAAATGCGGCCGCTATAGTGCGAACACATATATATTTTTTTAATGACACCACAAAACGTGTTCTGGGGACCATGGTCGGTGCTCATTTGCTACTCCCGACCTTGACTTACCACAAGGTCCACTGCAATAGCTCATTTTTCGTACGGAAATTCGCTAAAAAGCAACTTGTAATACGAGGCCAAAACGGACATTCGCGAAGCGAGTTCGTTCGTTGCTAGCGAAGCGATGCAGTCCATAATCCAAGGCCGCAATGTTGAGGTGAAAACAGACAAAACGCAGTCCGTATTCCCAGGCTGCTGCGGCGGAACGAAGGGGTGCGTGAGCCGGGGCTGGAAGCCGAGCTGCTAACAAATTCTACTAATATATTTCGTACACGCGCCCAGAGCCTTCGTGAGTTGACCAATTTGCCAAATAGTTGTTTAAAACCGTAAAACATATAAACTTAATTTTGGAATTTCGCTCAGCTCACGTCAGCGGTTCAGACCACCCTTAGACATTGAGATGGTATTTTTTTCAATGAGTTTTACTCGTGCGACATGAACAACTATTTTAAACGTTCATACTTTATGTTTATTTCGGGAATATAATATTACCTGCCATTTCTTGATATGAATTGTATTTTAACAATTTCAAACGTCAGTATGGAATAATTTATGTTAAAACAGAGAAGTCGTAAAAAAAGTTCGATATTTAAAAAATTCCAATCACACATTTAAAGTACAAAATAAACAATATTTCCATGGAAACTATTTTGTTGTAAACTTTCAACAATACAGTATAGATGATTAAATCAACCTTTAACATGACTAGTATTAAAATAGCACTGATACATTGTAACATTGTAATCACGCAGAAGTGTTCATGCCGAGGGCGAAAGCAGGGCATAATTATTTTTTGAGGTGAAAAGGTGGTCCGGGGAAAATCTGTAAACGATCAAAATAAAAAAAGCGATTTGCCGACATTCAGGCGTAAAATTAACCTTCAGTATGTTATGTTTTTTTTTAAGTGTAAACCTCTATAGCCGCACCACGTCAAAAAAAAATTGTATACAAGAATAGGATATGTAGATTTCTTGTTGCTGGGGGTGAATCGGATTTTATCGTCACGCGTTTCACCATGCATTTTTTGAAACGCTCTATTTTGTGAAACGCTCCTCAAGTTAAACGCTCTATTCCATCTGTTTGAAAAAAGTTTTGGTCTTGCCTAGATTAGAACCAGCAGAATCCATCAACAAAGACTATCGCCTTAGCTGGTTAGGCCACAATCGCATTACTAATTTAGTATATTTGAGTTGGGTGTATAAGTGTAACTGATTGTAGTACGTCATAGGCCTAATCTGTTAGTTTTAATACAATGTTTAGTTTAATGAGTAATACTGTACCTCTGAAATGGACATTGTGCTTCTTCATTACCGTAAGTTGGGTTAAAAATGAACATTGTGCTTCCTCATTTCATAAGTCGTTTTAATTCAACAGTTTACACTTCTTCCGTGTGGTCTTAAGCACACATTTTCATTATTTTACGAAGTTAATATGATAGGCCTGTTTAAAATTCCAAAGGGGCAAATAGCCTTATGCCACCAAAGACTTACATTTTTGTATTTTTACTCTTTAACCTTTGAAAGTGTTTTATACTGATTAGTACAAATAAAAAAGAGTGTTTACGCGGAGTACTTTTTCTCCCCACTTATTCGCATATTTTAACTCAACATTTGATTTGTTTAAGCGTTTTCGACGTTCTAAAAAAATGTTCAGTAATTATTTTTTTATCAATTTGAAAATTTGTTTAGCCAATACTATAAAGAAACTTTTTCGGTATGGAAACCACGTGCTGTTTTAGGGAAAAGGTTATAAGGTTAATAGTAGGCCCTACACATAAATTATAATATTAAGATGGTTATATTTTATATTTTTGCAGTTTAACTTCCAGAGTAACAACCTCATCCGAGATTTTTTCAGTTCCGGATGGTACACTTACTCTCTGAAATTCCGAAAAAGCATTCTAATAGTTTTAGAGCGCACCAAGAAATCTTTAATACTGCATGCTGTTATTTTTCTGGCAAAATTTATTAAGGTAAGTTAATCTTGAACGAGAATGAGCTTTAGGAAATACCTATCTTTATCATTACTAGATTTATTTACCTCTCTTGACTTTTTAATCATAGATATTGCTAACTTAATTTAGGTTTGTTAAGAAAATACAAGATTGTGTTTATATCTATACTAATACTAATATTATATAGCGGTAAAATTGTTTGTTTATTTGTATGTAGGGGGTAATCTCTAGAACTACTGAACCGATTGAAAAAATTGTTTTACAAATAAAAAGCTAAACTATCCCTGAGTAACATAGGCTATCATTCATTTTCATAAAAAACATTTTTCTTTCATTATTAATTTGTTAATTTAGTCGGAAAAAATCTTAGGTTAGGCCTAGACTGATTAACCAACGCATGCACAGTATTTACATTTATTACCATAGCAACCAATTAAATAAAACAACAGATAGAACAGCTTTTTGCTTTAATATTTTTCCAATAACAGCTGATTTCAGACTTTGAATCTATTATTGGTATTTCTAACTTTTAGGATAGGTTATCATTAAAGTGTAGAACTAAGCCTTGCAGGTTCTTTTAACCTTTATTATAACTGCTGTTATAAAACATACAAAATAATAATTTGATTTGAATATTTAACATTATTTACATCTTAGCTTTTGGGTTATTATTCTACACCATTATTATAAAGAAAACATTACATGATTATGAGTATAGAAGGTTTCAACGGCGTTGGCATGTGGAGCACGCACGGGTTTACCCTAGTAGCCTATATTCTACACAAATTTAAATAGTATTAATTATAAACTACGTATAGGATAGTTCATATTTCGTTCACTAACAAAAAATGTTCATTGGCAATATTAATTATTTACATAAACAATTTTCCAAAATTAAGATTATAGGCCCATGTTTTAGTGTTTCAACCAACAATTTGGGAAATAGGTCTATTCACGACGGTGCTGAATAGCTGAAAAATGCTTCGCACGCCATTTCTAATTTTGGAAGTATCTTCAATACACAATGCATTGCGTGCTTCGCACGTCATTCCGCACATTGGGATTATCTTCAATACACAATGCATTGCGTGCTTTGCATGCCAATCCGCATTTTGAAAATATCTTCAAAACACAAAGCATTGCGTGCTTCGCACGCCAACCCCCGTATTGGGAGTCTCTTGAATACACAATGCATTGCCAACCCCGTGGTAGAATCCACCACACGGATTTGAACCTGGTACTTGAACCTGGATTTTATGGGAACCAAGCGAGCTATAATTTCGCGCAAAAAAACTAAATGTGCAGAATAACATCCTACATTTATATTTGTAGAAAAACTCAAAAACAAATGCATTTTCTTAGGAAAAATCTAAAAAAATAGTTAATTTCGTTCACAAAACGTTCTTCCGATTGTTGAATTGTTTTGGCTAACGAACTCGTTGGAGCGACGTAGACAACATGTGTACCAAATTTGAACCACATCGGACTTAAAATGCGGCCGCTAGAGTGCGAACACTTATATACATACATATATATATATGATTTTTAATGACACCCCAAAACGTGTAATGTCTTCATTTGCTACTCCCGACATTAGGTCTTACCATAAGGCTTACTGCAATAGCTCATTTTTCCTATGTAAATTCGCCAATAATTAAAACAATATTTACAATTTATGTTTACACATTTTTAGAAGTGTGTACGACAAATCTCAATCAACATTAAATATTACTATTCCAATCAACTTTGATATAAATCCGCTATAAATCTATTCTTTTCTCGATTTATACAAATAATTATGAAAACCATTTATTTATATGTTAGAGCATGAAGAATATCACGTATTTCCTGTAAGATTAGGAGATTGGAATTAAGAAATTCTTATGCAATTTTATTGTCCCAGCAAAGTTTAATCTATGACGTCACTAGTGCTACGTAATCTCTGGGGTAGAGGATTCAGTTGATTTTAAATCGTCGCAAATTAATTGCAACCTCCCCCATCTTAGGCATGGATATGATGAGCTCTGCAAAATGCAAATTTATTTAAATAGAGTTATTGGTCTGTGTTTACATCGATTGTTATGGGAATTACATCAACAAATAAAGTTACTTTGTGGCGGGGAAACGAAAAAGTCTTACGACTTAATTTTTCACATTTTTATTGAATATTTAAGTGGTTGGATGTAATTGAGAATGGTTATAATATGGGATATAAAGTACTAGGTCTGATGAAGAAAAAACAATAAAAAAATCTAATAGAAGTAAAAAAAACTTTGAAAATAGTGACTTCAATGTTTCTTTTTGTATTTATTAAAGTAGTAAGTATTGGTGAAAATTAACTATCAGAATAATTAATTTGTCTATACTCGACGGAAAACCCTTAATCTAAAGTCGGAGCATAAAACAAAATATATTAATCTGCATTTAGTATATCCTACGTACAAAACCCCCAACCGTATCATTGGGTTTTATATTATATCGTTTTATTATGGATTATTATATGAATTTTTGATCCAGGCAAATATTATTTACAAAGAACAAAATTATCTAGGACTATCTAACTATGCTGTGGCGATTTTTAACTCGATAATATAACAATAATTAGGGTTAGTATTCGTCTATTATAGTCTTAGTAATTACAAAATGTCAAATTGAATGTGCCTATTCACGTTAAACATTTATATCTACTTTCAAACGATTTTAGAACTAATGTAGGCTAAACGATCTGTTTTGATTTGTCGTTGAAAATGTATCTTAAGCTTAAAAACAATATCTAACAGGGTGTATGGTAATTAGGGATGGTAAATGTACAGAGCCTACAGTTATTAATAAGAAGTAGCACCTGATTATTGACGGTTAACAAAAGTGTATAGCTCATGCGCATGGTCGTCTTGAAAGTCTAATAAAAATAAAAGAAGGCTTACTGCACTATAATTCAAACATCTGTTGTTACATGTTACACATAAATCAGCTGATTTGGATCATAAGCTTAACACAATTTGTGGTTAGTCCTATACTGAACCGACACACGTTTCATGCAAGCATTTTTATGACTACCATAGCAACCAAATTGGCCAATTTAGATTCAGGTAATTACGCTTCACAACCAATGGTTTAGTTAGGTTAGGTTATAGCAAACACAAACAACAGGCTTACTATATCATAACTCAAACAATTGTAACTTACTATTACAATTATGCTAACTTTGTTATTTACTAGACCTATTAGAACCTTTTCAAATACAGCTTTATGGGATACATTTATGGGCGTATTTTATATCTTGAAAATTGCCTCTCTTCTAAATAAAAATAAATTATCTGTGTAATTATCAATAATGATTTCGTAAAAATATCACAGCATAGAATAATCTGTTTGCATTTGATTCGCCATGGGGATATGTGAGCTAAGCGAGCAGAGGCGGAGGCATCTTGTATTCTTATAACTCACACAAAGTTATTCTTTACAACTTTATTCAGAAATAAATATTTACCTTAAAAAACAAAACGAAACAGCCTGACTATAAATAAGGAATAAACTGACTTGCCAGAAGCTATGGTGAAGTATGTACATAAATAATAAGTGTATTCACTGTTTTGTATGAAGCGCAGCTATTGTTTGCTGTATGCCTTAGAGCTAGTTATATAGGACTCAAAAGGATATTAATAGGTTACCGTTTACATTAATAATACAGTATTACTTCAAGAGCCACGCAATACAAGTTTAAAAACTATTAAACTGTTTTTTAACTATACCGAATTTAAAATTATACCACTATTTATGTATGCAATGCAATATAAATATTTAACTAAGAATATCAAAATTAATTTGCAATACTTTATTATACATGTAATTCCATATAAACTGATAAATATGACACTCGACGAAAAAAAAACTAATTTAATGTTTTCTAAGTTGTCAGAAATTTATTTAATTTTTTTTAAACTAAATAATATCTTATAGCCTTAAGATGTTTTAAATTGCAACCACTGCAAGTGAAGGTAATCATAATTTGTTAAAACAAAATCATACTAACAAAATTAATAAAAAAGCTGAGAAAACGAATAAAAGTGTTATTTTAATCTCTGTTTCTTCGCTTCTGTATATATTCAAACCAATTGTAATCCACATAGTAGACACAATTATTTAATAGGGAATTTCCATACTAAAAATGAGCTATTTGAGTGACTCTATACTGAGATTTAAGGTCAGTAGTGGTCAATGAGCTCAATCAATGTCTAAAGAACATGTTTTGGGATGTCATTAAAAACTTTATTTTATATGTAAAAACGCATTTTACGTCAGATTTGGTCAAAATTTGGTACACACGATGGTTTTCTAAGAAGACCAGAAGAGTTTGTTAGCAAAATATCCAACAATCGGAAACTGGTTTTTGACCTATAGTACAAGTTTTTTTTCCGAATTTTCGTACTAAAGTGAAACTGTTTTGGGTTTTATCCAAATAAATAAATAAGGAAGATAATAATGCTCGTGTTGTTTTTTACTCTACCTTATAGTTCATCTGGATCCCTCAAAATCAATCTAACCGTAAAATACCGTAAAATACAATGTTCAAAACCACGTGGGATAATTATCATGTTGGCAAAATCTGATACGAGACCTAAGGCCAGGATGCAACTCGCATAGCGAGTTTGTTCACTGAGAGCGGAGCGAAGTATTCCATAATCTGTGACAGCAAGGTTGAGGTGCAAACTCGGAAAAGGCAGTCCATAATCTGAGGCAGTAAGGACGAGGTGAAAACTCACCGTGTTTTTTTTTTTATGCGAGCGGAACGAAACAGCGTATGATACGAGGATGAAAGCTGAAGTTGAAACACATTTTCCATATATTTTTCGTATTCTCTGGGAGCTATTCAGCTCTTTCGTGAGTATACCAATTTCCCAAATAGTTGGTTCAAACCCAAAAACATACACTTAATTTAGTTAATTCGCTCAACTCTAGTCAGTGGTTTAGTTTCTCAATTGAAATATTTTTAAATGGAATGTTTAATGGAAGGTAAGAAAAACTGTACCAAACAGAAAACTTCTTCTTTAAGTACTTTTAAGCTTGGACTAAAGCTTAAGCCTTCGATAAGGATTATTTGTGGCAATACAGAAACGACAATGGTCGATCTTATGGACGACGTAAAGGAGGGGGAACATAATGATGAACGCGTTAGAAGAATGTATTTTGGAATTAATTAACAAATGCTTTTGATTGGTTGGAACATATCCCTTAGAAATTTAATCAAAATGGATGGTCAAGAAAATTGTCAACAATTGGTTTCTAAGCTATATATCTGATAGGTAACAATGTGTGCGGATTCAAGGGATTGTAGAGAAATGGAAAAAAATAAGTACTAAATCCAATATGGTTACTAGTTTGGATGGATTATAGGGAAATATATATGAGTGAAATGTCTGAGGAGGGGGTTTTCTAAACATTACATATTCTTAAGTGCCGAAAAAACATGTTACAGAAACTTCAATTTGTGAAATATTTTACAACAGCTTCTCTGTATAAATGCATTGAGGGTGTAGTTAGGGATATGAAATGCTGCAAGTGTATTGTGATAGAGAAAGTTAGTTCCTGTAAACTTTATGAGTTATTATTGACGAAAGTTTTACCTGCAAAGTGAACACACAGCGTTAAAATCCAGTTTAAATGTTGTTTTGACAATATTTATTTATTTTGAAGTTATTGGTCTTCAGCTTATTTGCGTAAAACATCTTTTTTCCACGTTGGTTCAAAGCTTATTGAATATGCTGTTGGAAAGAAACGTAAAATACCCTCCCGAAAAGAATAATTATTCGTGAAAGGTAGAACTTTTTGCCATTGTTGTTATTTCAAAACCTTTCTGTTAAACCTCTTAGATGTTTTTACATATTTAAAGCTACTTAGTTATTTTTTCCAATTCTTTTTCCAAGTTGGTTCAAAGGTTTTACACGATGTTTTACTGCTTGGTTACATGTACATCAATATAGTGTTGCTATCTTATATAATTGCTGCTACCTCCACCACACTCTTTATATATCTGACTTAGTTTACCTTTAAACAAATAATTTTATATAACACATCTTTATTAATATAGTCAACTGTTTATTTATTACAAATAAATAACTTTTATAACCCGCATAATTGTTAACGTCAATTTCTTCTCTGAAAATAATTACACAAAAGAACAAGTTCTAAAATGGACAGTCAAAAGTTTCTTTCTTCAAATTTGTATAGTAAGGGCTCTTATCTCAGGGTTCCGGCGGGTTAACTTGATCATCAATAATTATCCAGCAATGTATTCATATGGTTAAAATAAAACTTTAACCTAAAAACATTTTAAATTTGTTACTATTCAAAATACTCTGTTCAAGATTCACAGATAAATAAATAATTTGTAAAAAAATGTTTTGGTAGAACAAGTCTCAAATTAAGAATTTATACAGATTGACATTTTGTCATCAAAAGTTATGTAGTTCCTTAATCTCTAGATCTCACCAATTTCGCATATTAGAAATAGGCTTCAAACATAAACTTATTTCTTTTCTGTCTTTATATATTTCCAGTTAGGACTTATTATTTTATACTTATAACTTTGCTTTTCTTCAGTTTCAATATAATTTGTATATTTATAATTAAAATTTCACTTTAAATGTTTTAAAGTTCACTGGATAAAATTCTCTTCACAAATAGGCCACCATATTTTTTCTAATTCTAAAAAAAACAATCCGTTGCCATGGTAACCAAGCGTGATGATAACTCACTTCTCATTTGACATAAACACTGTTCATTGCACATTTAAATGCATTGGTCAGGTTTCCTTATACCCTTGCCATTACTATTCGAACTAAATTTTGTTTTTTAACCAATAACTTAGATTGAAAATAGTTTACGAACTTTTGAAAATAATATAAATGTAAAGGTTTTGAATATTGTTATTTGTTTAAACAACAGTCATACAATAATAAATAAACACATTCAGAAACTGAACTGTTGCAATTATCCTCTTACAAACTTACAGTTGGTGTGAAACATAACTAGTAGTTTCGGTCATAGTGAAGTTTCTATATAATAACATACGTAAAAAAAATAACATAAAACATATGAGTTGAAACATTTAAAATTATGAAATTATGTAAGATTCCTAAACATTTTCATAGCACATTTAAATACATTGGTCAGGTTTCCTTTATACCCATGCCATTAGTATTCGAACTATATTTTGTTTTTTAACCAATAACTTAGATTGAAAATAGTTTACAAACATTTGAAAATAAAATAAATGTAACGGCTTTGGATATTGTTATTTGTTTAAACAAGCGTCATAAAATAATAAATAAACACATTCAGAAACTGAACTGTTGCATTGCATACATGCATTTACTAATTAAAACATTTAGTAATTATTATTTACATTTTATATTAATTTATATAACACAGAAAACTACGAATTGCAATTTTTAAATCTCGCTAACATATTACATGCGATAGCTTACAATTAATTAAATATGAGTTTCATTATTTTTAATAATTGTTACACACATACATTAAATAAATTACATAGCGTTACGTACAATGTATACTTTACATTAAGTAAATTAAGTCACAGTATAGTAAACATGTTTTTTATTTATATATAATTAGAGGCACCGTCGCTGCTCGCTTTACTCACCAACCATGTCGGTAAATGATGGCGAAGCCAATGCAAACAGATTATTATATACTCTTAATATATTCAAGAAAATGACGATTGAGCAATCAAATATATACATAGCTAATGTAAGACAGAGCTCGAAATAATTAATAATCAATATTTCTTACACATTTGTATATTACCAACTAAAGGGATCATTTTTTTAGCAGGTCCGTTTTGCTTAGTTTTTAAAAATATGTTTATTTGTAAGAATTAATTTTTAATTTTGTAAATCAGGAGCAATAAAAAGCAATCAATCAATCAAATTATCATAATTATAACAAGTAACACCAGTTTTTTGACTTATACAAAAGTAAACATTTTGTTTGCTTTTACCTAATATAAACCAAATTTTGTTGTGAAGAATAATGACCTGATTCTAAATTTGCCAAATTGGTTTCAGAAAAACTTGTGTTGGTTCATTTTAGGCCTAACATAAAATTATGTTAAGTTTCTGATTGAAATCAGATGATTTATATATATGTAACAACCGATGTTTTAATTGATTAATTCAGTGAGCGATATTCGTTATTTTGATTTGCATTTGCTTTTAGTTTGTTAATCTTTCCTAAAATCAGCTGTTGGTTGAGAAAAATAATAAACTGATTCTAAACGGGCTAAATTAGTTGCAATGGCAATCAATGTAAATGCAACAATAAACATTATGTTGCTGAACTTTTTATCCGAATAAGCTCTTTTATCTGATATAGGGCTGGGAAAGAAGTCCCAAATGTAATAAAAATGTTACGATTTAAAATAAAATTCTGCAAAATCCTTTCTTAGTGTGCGTCTATAACCAATAAGAATACACCTCTAAATTGTCGAAACTATTGATTATTGATTATCATTATTGATGGAATTATAATGAAATGAATATTAATAAAATGCGTCATTGTTGGTAGAAAAGATTATGAATGTTAAGATAATTTCGGAGGACCAGCAGACGATGATAATAGTGTTTGCAACTATTTATTTAATTAATTGATTTATTTGTATATATATAATCATATGACTAAACATATTATTATTAGAATTGTAAATTGTATATTACAGTACCATTTTTCACTAAATCTGCTGCATGGCTGGCTGTTTAAGATGGCGAGCACAAACTTGATGATTTTCACAGTTCACAAAAAATTACAATTCAAATAAATGTGTATCACAATATATATATTATGTACAATTATGAAGAGAAAATCAAATTTTAAAAATTAAATGAAAATTAATAGCATCAGAAGCAGAATGTGGTGTCCGGTTGTCATGATTACGAATTGAAATTAATTAGGTAAATAAAATAAACGGTACCAGATAACTGCCACATACTTTCTCCCAGTTGAAACTTTATACCTTCCCAAGAGTAGTATAGGAGGTGGTTATTTATAATTGTTAAAGTAGGACATACCAAGTGAAAATATTAGATGTATGTAATACACATCCATATTACTGTAAGTTTCATATTAGTTTCATTCAAAATATTAACTAATAAATATTATTATTATTATTAGAACTATTCTATCGATTTCGAACAAATTTGCATCAAACATGATAACTAGGCCTGTATAGATGCACGAAAAAAGGTTTTTAAACATTTTGAAAAACAACCCCGTTTTTGGCCAAAAACCCTTAAAAAACAGTTATTATTTTATTACCTAAACGAGAATTTTTATAAAGATGCGGTTCTTGCCATTTGGTAGAGTACATTAAAGGCTACAAATAAGCCAAATTTTATCAAAATCGTTAGAGTCGTTTTTGAGAAATTTTGATTTTTCTCGTTTTTTGGCCATTTTTTGGGGATAAAACCCATTAAAAATCAAAAATTTGGAAAAATGAAAAAAAACGCCTGGAGATATTCCAGTACTACACCTACATACCAAATTGCATCAAAACTAGCTTTGTGCACATCCTAACAGACACACAAACACACCGACACACGGATACACGGACACACGGACAGACATCACCAAAAATCCAATTGTTTTTGTTCAGGGAGCACCAAAACAAATAATTCCACTAAAAATATGTTTTGGGTTCAGGGAGCACCAACACAGATAATTCCACTAAATATTTTTTTGGGGTTCAGGGAGCACCAAAACGGATAATTCCGCTAAAAATTCAAATTGGAAAATTTGGACGGTAGCAATATTTTCTTCATATACTACGTATAGGGGGGAGAAAGTAAAAGGTGAATTCACTTTCTAAATCCAGTTGTGGATTACGGTTTTGTTGGGTTGCGTTGAAATTAAAAAATAAAATAGTTAAAATACTTTGCATGGTGCGTTGTCCGAACATATGTTTGACAGATCTAGATGAGCGATTAAACTTGACTGCCGAAACAAGCTCCAGGTTGCTTTTTTTAAGGGGGGGGGGATTAAAAAATGGGTTGCATAGTTACAGTTTGAATTATGTTGAAAGTTAAAGTAAGGCGGAAAATGTATGTTTAGTTTGGTTGCTATTTTAATGAATGTAAACAAACATGTGTTGCTAATCTTTTGTTCAAAAAAGCTGTTGTATGGTGTAAGGATTATAGTGAACAACGAATTTTCACTAGTTTTAAACTGTAAAATAACATTTTTGCAAATTTAGTTTTGGCTTCACATTAATTCTATGATTATATGTCATTTAGTCAGTCAGTCATTCAGTCATTCAGTCAATTAGTCATTCAGTCAGGACAAAACCTCTTACATTGAGACACACTTATTATAGACAAATTAAATTAGTAATACATTTTCTGAGATGGTAAACTTGTTTCTTTTTTCACTTTGCAAATAAAAACCATAAATTATTATGACTTTATGCTAAACAAGTCATAAAACACTAGAAGTAAAGTTATAACACAATTAAACCGCCCAGTATATAGTAATGGCTTACGTGAATAACCGTTATTAAACTCAAACGAATTTTAGAGCACAAACGTGACCTTTGCTGTTCTCAATTTATTTAATTAGTTCTCATAAATATTATAATGTCTATTAAAACTCTCACCCAGAGCCATAGCTTAGCTCCTACTTCAATTCTGAATGGCTGAATTAATAGTGCCATGTAAATGATATACAATGTAATATCTATAGTTTGGTTTTTATTTCTTTTGTAACTAATGTATAATAATTAATTTAATACTTTATCATAATCCTTTTAAGTTTATTTTTTATTTTTGAGTATTCCAATTAATCCGAACGATTTTAAACAAGTGATTCAAATTATACTATCCATAGCTGCTTCTAAAGGTTACAACACTTCAATAATTGATAATATAATACATAATCTAACGAAAATAAGAAAATATTATATCAAAACTGGTCATCCCAAACCTAATTATATTTCCACTAATTTAAACAATATATTAAATTCAGGGTGTTTATAAAGTCACTCCCCTCCCCTCTTTAACTTTTGTGTTTGTTAAAACAAACAAATATCCTTTGGGGAACGATACTAACTTAACCCAAAGTATCTTTTGAAGCAATCGGAAATTTTGAGTGTCCCCTAAAAATTGGGGATTTTGGTGGCAACTCAAAATCTTTAATGGGAAGTATGGTCATGTGATACCTCATTTTAAAGGTCTATTTAAGACTAGGAAAATGACATAAAGAAAATAAAAATCGGACCACCCAAGACAAAATGACGGCCCTAAACGTGTTGAAATAAATCGACGTAAAGTTGCTAATATCTCGAAAAGGAAGAGTTTCTAAAAAAAATGTCAAGAGACAAACAATGTTTATTTCAAAGTGCTTGGCCTATCAAAATGCTTCCAAATCGATTTCGTAAGGTTTATTCACAAAAACTTTTGTTGTAGGCAATAATTGCCTTTTTTGAAGGAAATTGACACTTTCCTCTTCGGTCCGAGGTAAATCCACGTTGCTAGGTTAGGTATTATATAACTAATGTTAAGAAATTAAAACCACTTTTAGTAAACTATAAAATGTTACAAACTTATATTTTTGTTTACATACTAGAAACATACTAAGACTAGAGAGTGTAAGTTAGAACCCTTCAGGCTATTTTCTGTTTAGCAACGTTCAAAATTAGTGGTCTCTGTATAATACGTAAGTACCATAATTTGTTTTTAAAGGATAGCCTAGACCCCTAAAATAATATAATCAAGCCTTAACGTATTTAATTTATAATTATTTTCAGATATTAATATTTTTTTTATAAACAACTAGCTGGCCCGATCCGGCTTTGCACGGTTAGACAAATTAAAGTTAAATGTATATTAACAAACAAATACATATCAATAAATATATTACACTATATATTCTTATGGGGATTTTTAGTAACTTCGACCCTCCAAACCACCCCTAAAATTTCGAATTTTTTAAAACCTTTCTTATCGAGTACCTAGGGCCCTGGAGGAAGCTACATACCAAATTTCATTCCAATCTGTTAGGTGGTTTTTTCTTTAGTAATTTTAACCCCCCCTAAAATTTCGAATTTTGTGAAAACCTTCCTTAGCGATCACCTAGGGTTCTAGAGGCAGCTACACATCAAATTTCATTCCAATCCGTTCCGTGGTTTTTTTAGAACTTTTAACCCCCCTAAAATATCGAATTTTTTTAAAACCCTACATAGCGAGCACCTAGGACTCTAGAGGAAGCTACATACCAAATTTCATTGCAATCCGTTTGGTAGTTTTTAAGAAGTCGTGATGAGTCAGTGAGTGAGTGGTATTTGGCTTTTATAGATTGAAACAAATTATTGTTCATACAATTTATTTTTATTCAAATTAACATTTTCACAACAAAAATAATTATAATCTTAGATACTAAAAATGTCGGCCAAAATAGTAGTATACAAATGAATTTAAAAGACAAAAATATCACTGTTCCTACCTTACTTATATTCCTTGTTCTAATTGTAAATATATAGAGAATATAGCAATTAATTTTGAATCGTACAGTGGTCAATCAGATTTAACTTCGTTGCTACTGTCGTATTATAAATTCTCTTGTGTAGCATTTGGCCTCTCGTGATCCAATAATCTAACTAGCACTCGGGTAGTTAGAATTAAATCAGAGAAAAAACATCAGAGCCATTTCTTTCCAGATAATTTAGTAAATTGAATGTTGCCCGTTTATCCTTAACTTTTGGTTAGTTTCATTGTAATTGGTAGATCATTTCTTTAATCACATATGAAAAAACGTGTTATATGATGCTTCATACTAATATTTAGATACATCAGATGATTAAGTTCAGAAACTTTAGGTAATTTCTTTAGTTTACTTCTGGAACCCTTATTACAACAAAGAAAACTTTTTTTATGAATTGGGGAATTAGTTTTGCAGTCAATTGGAGCCAGTGCGGTAAAACTTAAATTTTGTTAAATTTAACTGAGAAGCAGCACTGCAATTGATAATAAAATAATGTAGTGTTTAGAATTTGAATTTATTTGCTTATGTCAAATTTAAATAGATTAAGTGTAATTTGTTTACAAGAGTATAGTTTATAGTTTGGGGGGGGGGGGGGGGTATAGTACCTTAGAAATATTCTAGAAGATATATATATATTCTAGAGATCATTACACATTTGTTACAGAAAGCTAATGGGAAATTTTAATTATTTAAATAAAAATTATGTTATAATTCTGGGATGAGGTATTTAAATTAAAAAAGTTTTAATTGTGTTTCATAAAGTTCTTAAATTAATTTGCAGAACATTTATTGAACCTTCGTCCCATATACATACACCCAATAGGCAATCTAGTTATTAAATCTTAAAACTAACGAGACAGAATACCTAGGTTTACTAAATAGTGATTTAACATTTTAAATATTCCTTCCAGTTATAAAATAGGTGCTCGTTCAGCCTATCATAAAAAGTATGATATAAAACATCATTTGACAAGCTTTGAAAGTGCAGGCAGTTTATTGAACAGTTTGATTCCTGAATCTAAAATCAATACAAAAATCGTTTTTGGTGCAGTTTGCGAGAATTTAAATGTAATTATTTTGAGTGAGGTGAAATTGAGTTGTAAACTATTAATTGCTGGTACATTGTGTAATGAGAAATCAAGGTAGAGTAGCTTTCGGTAAATAATTAAACTAGGTAATCATTAACTGACTTTATTTAAAAAAAATAATTTCTAGATTTAATTAATTTTGTACTTAGTTGTAAAAAATGTAGTTTTAATTCTTACCTCTAGTGTTGCTATGTACTTATTTCAATAATTGTTTATCACAGGAGACATAATAAACGGTACCAGGAACTGGCATATACTTTCTCACAAACATATTTAAATTATTAAACAGATTCGTTGTGACTTCATAATTGTAGGTGGGGTAGGAGAGGTGATATTAAAGTAGGAGATTAACTAATAAATATTATTATTATTAGCTATAGGGAAAATTATTCGATCGATTCCGAACAAATTGCACAAAATACGTCTATTAGGCCTGTATAGATGCACGAAAAAAGGTTTTTACAAATTTTTAAAACAAAGCTAAACAAGAATGTTTAGAAAGATACGGTTTTCTGCATATGATAGGGTACATTAAGGGGTACAAATAAGCCAAATTTTATCAAAATCGTTAGAGTCGTTTTTTTGTAAAAAAGTAATAACTGATTTTTTGGGGAGGTTTTGGCCAAAAATGCGGTTGCTTTTCAAAAATTTTAAAAACCCTTTTCTCAAAACGGATATTTCCACAAAAATCTCAACATAGATTTTTTTGCGATCACTATACTGTCTCTATACTATAGCATTATAGTGAGAAAGTAAAAAGGTAGAACTGTTAAAATTATATGTAACAATATATATATGTAACTTATTAAAGTATGGTACAAATGTTTTACATGGGATTATTATGGAAGTCTACGAAAATTTCAGAAGGAAAATAAGTTATTCAAAGACTGTAATATAACACTTTCGTTAGAAAGCGAATTGAAACTTGAAATTCCCATTGAAATACGCTTACAGCTACTCAGATAATTATGTAAATGTGTATCTACCCTTTAAAGTGAGGTTTTAGTTTACAACTTTACATACTAACAAGGGCTTGGCGGTAAGTGTGTATTACGTAGTTTAACTTCTAGCAGAATGGGGGTTTAATAGGGGCGTACTAACTTTACATATCCCATTAAAAGTTAATTTTAATGTATTACGCACCTATCCCATAAACAGCCTTTTGATTATTTCACTTCTACGAAAGTAATACAAAACATACAACTATGAATTACGTATCAGTAAATACAATTTCATAGCATATTCATCTTTTGTTAAAACAAAATGTTTTTTTTAAATTTTAATTAAAAGGAAAATATAAGATATTTATTATTTATCGGGGCAGCGTTACTTTACTTTACGAATACAACACATGCAGAGATAAATAAGTTTTCAG
>JAGFPH010007025.1:0-10674 GCA_018207615.1 Philaenus spumarius | reverse complement strand
AACTGTGGTGTTTTTGTGTGTTTTTTAAACGTGTTATGTGTTTTATTTTGTTTGTGTAAGTGTACTTGACAATGGGATTGCTGTCCCGAAACGCGTCGTAACATTCGAACGACCAAAAAGTCACAAGACGGAACATTAAAAGGTAATATTTAATATTATTATTAACATATTATCCTATATAATATTAATAAATATAAATTGCACTATCTTCCTAGAAGCCATAAAGCTAAAATTGTGTGATGTTATTCTTAAGCGATACAAAAAATAGTTTTAATTCTGTTACATAAGTCAAGAGATGAAATGGAATAACAGAACTAACCAATTAAATAATAATTTACATACTTACTTTTCTATATTCTCAAAAATTACTCACATTATTCTATTAAAAATTTCACAATTTACACCGCCATATTTGTACCACGTTTCTTAAGAAAATATAATCACTAGAATCAAAAATATTAAAATTGGATAGCTTATCCTATACAATAAATTTATTATTTTTAACTAACTTCCTACAAGCTAGAAAGGTAAAATTGTGTAATGTTATCCTTAAGTGATATAAAAAGCAATTTGCAATTCGATTTCTTAAGCCAAAATAGTGAAATGGGATAACTATCATTACAATTAAATAATAATTTATACACTTTCTTTTACTATATGCTCAAAAACTGTTCAACTAATTTTACTAAAAATATCACTCTTAACACTGTCTTATAAATACCAGGATTTTGTATTGAATAAAATCACTACAATCGAAGAATTAAAAGTGGGGAAGCTAACTATATAATACAAGTAAATTGCACTAACTTCCTCCATAGCTAAATTGGTGCAATATTATTCTTAACTGCTATAAAAACCCATTTTCAACTATATTACTTATTAATGAAATAGGACAACCCGAATTAATTAATAATTTAAATTTGATATCAATTATTATAAAATAAATTGCATTAACATTACACACCCATATGATTAGTACGCATGCGTCCATATGCCCTGATCATAAGAATCTTATTTGAACCACAAGTCACTTGAAAATTAATTTTTCAATACACTCACTAGATTGTGTTTGTTATTTAATCTACGTATAAGGAATCATTGCCGCGTCCATTAGTAGTATATACAATAAAGTCCTGTTAAATTATCTACTTAGGCAAACACAAATAACTTCATGGTTACTAATTTTACGAGTGTTTCAATAAAATAAAATAATGTATGAGTCTTGAGAAATACCATTACGTTAACAATTTTGTATTGATAAATTATTTTACGCTTCTTTTGAACAGTGAAACTTTATGTCAAACAATTGACAAATCCTTTCTCTACCCGGCTTACCCATCAATTGTCAGATTTGCATATGTCAAGTTAAGCTGTTCTACCATTTTAAATAATTAAAGGATACATATTGGATTAGTTTTTGTATGCACATGATTTAATGAAGCTGCATGGTGTGCAGTTAATGTAAAGTAGGAATTAGTTAATTACTGCTTGAAATATAACGGGCAACATGGTACAACTTTGAGTAAACATTTTATGTTTCTTTTAGTGAAACATTAGGAGATGCAGTAATGTTTATGAAATTACTATTATGGAAGGATACATAAAAACACATTTTGAGGAAACATAAATAGCAACGTAAGTTTAATTAATGATTTTATTTTTAAATTTACTTTTTGTAAATTTAAAAATTTTTAAAATGTATTGTTCTTATCTTCTTTGTCTTGTCTTGAAACGCTCTAAACTGGTTTTGGATGTTTTGTGACTTAATTAGTTCCTGAGATATGCTGCTTTTTGTTTGTTCTGATTACTCACTTTTGTTTTTTATTTTTCATTCCCCCCTTTTTAAAGGCTTTACAATGCATTACAATATACCTTATACATAATCTATCGATTTAGCCTACTCCAATTTTTCCCTTTAATTTACCTTTATATTAATTAGTTAAGTTTTTCGTTAATTTATTTTATTTCACAAAAACTATTTATAATTTTTAACGAAACTTGGCTTGATTATGCATTATTATTTGTTCTATTCATTTATAATTTTCATTGTTTAGTTACCTTTTGACTTTTTACGTTATTAGCTTTTTAAGCCAAAAATAACTTTAAAATATCCTTTGTAGTTAGAAATTTTTATAAATCTGAAATTATTTTTATTTCATCTTTATAAACATTTCCTGCTTTACGACTGACTCTATTCAGTTTTTTGACAGTTAAAATTTTAAAAGTTTTCCTTTTTCTCTCTCACATTTATGCTTACAAACTCCAAACAAAATATCTGATTAAAATTCTTTTAGTAGATTTTTAAATAACTCATTCTCCTCTTTATATCTAGCTAAAATTAAAAACTAATTTTACAATTTGATATTTTAACATGCATACTAATGCTAGAAAAAAATGGACAAAATCGTGCCAGTCTGAGCAATACTGATCCTATAAGGCCCTGCCTTTATTAGGTCTTAACTTGTCTCCAACACTTTTGTCATACTCCTACATAAATCCTACTCCTAACTTGTTTCGTTCCTTTTTTAAAATAAACTCTCGAAACCTCTATTTTAACTTTAAAATGTTTATTTAATTTTTATCATTCTTGATTTGACTAATTTTAACTCCCTTTTTACTCTAATTAATTAATTAACTTCCTCTAGTTAATTTGAATTAATTTAACTATTTTTTGCCATTGCAATAGGCCAATTAGCCGTTGCAGCGTGTAGTAAATTTTGACCAAATCGGACTTAAAATGATGCCGTTTAGAGTGCGAACACGCATATACATACATATGTAACATTTTTAATGACACCCCAAAACGTGTTCTGGGGACCATGATCGGTGCTCATTGACCCGTCCTTAAGTATCAACATAAGAGTAATTGCAATAGCACATCTTTGCTTTGGAAATTCGCTGTAAAAAATCAGATGAATACAATTAATTAGAATAAAGATAAGGCCATCAATTACTTGTGGTCAAATAATAAAACCAATTATTAACAACTATTGTATGAAGAATTCAATGCATGCTTGTTAAAGAATAATAATTCAAACACATTTTTTCTGACCTAATGACTTGTTCCTTGCCCACACATTTAGCTTATACGAGAATATTCAAAGGTATATAAGCAAAAGTCGACCAATTCAAATTGCCTTTTATTGTACTAGAAATAGAAAATAAGGATTATGATCTATAATAGTCTTTGATCTGTAGTCAATTACATCATTTTTATTGTTAATGTGTTTTCATTTTCAACAAAAATCTGCCCATTTTTACAAACCTCTTATACAATTTTACTATTGGAGCTCAAACATTTTTACTGCTTTTTTGGAGTGTTACATGGATTTCTCCCTTTAATCCAGAATGAACGTTATTTTACAAAAATAACTGTATTTATAAATAGGAACAAACAACAAAATGCAAAAGATACAGTTATTTATAGCTTACTAACTTTAATTTCAACTGATTTCTACACACATTTCGATAAATCAAGAAATTAAATTGATTTGTAAAGTGTATGCTTTACTATTTTAATTTGAGTACAGAATTTCGAAATTAACAGAAGTAATAATTTCAAAAATACTGAATTTAGTAAAATAAATATGTCTAGAAATACAAATTGCAAATGGTTACGTGGAATTTACTCTCATTTGATACTTCAAATTAAAGGAATAATTACTTTGCCCCATCCTACTGATCACCTAGGAGCTTTGAAGGTTTTCCGCGCTGGCAGACTTTAGCCCAGTAATTATTGTTACATTCGGTCCAAAGAACTTTACAGACAGTATTTATTTGCTCTGAATAAACTTAATGAAAACTCTTTCCCGCGTTGCTCAACAAATATATGATTCGGACATAGTATATACATGAAGTTGTAAAATTAATGTTTTAACGGAATCCAATAAAAAATATGTACAGTACTTAAAATAGTTTCCAAAATATATATATTGTTTACTTATAGAGTTATTTCTGTTTAATTATAACTGCCAAAGAATGCATACCCTACTTAAAGCCCCCCCTCCCAAACAATATGTGCACTGAAAAAACTCTAACCGTACTGCAAAGTTAAAATTAATGTTAACAGTTTTTCTGTCATGGTAACATTTATAATAGCATGGTTACTTTAGAGCTTGAAATATTTGCATTGCTGTAAGGTTTTTTTAATGTTGAGTTTTACTGTAAACTCTAATGTAGTAAAATGTCATAGTTAATTTAATATACGTAAAGGCGATGATTGTAGTCACTAAATTAGTTAATGTAACTATAAGGTAAATCTAACGTAATATACATCTAAAAAACGGAATGAAAACAATATCTTAATATGTTCACAATGTTAGCTTACTTACAAGGCATAAAGGCGGTTATTTATGCAGTGAACTGGGTTACATCCGTTATACATCCTTAAAGACGGTAGCCTTTTCCTGTTTTAGAGTTACCCTGTCCACAAATACAGTTTCTCACGTTTTTACGATATTCGAATTCAGTTTCTCTTCAGTACTCGGTAGACTAACAAGTAACAACAAAGATCACATCAAACAGCTATAACTAAACTGCTTCGTTTTCGATCTTCTTGTTTTTCAACATACATGGATCTTTAAACATACATGTAGAAGCTTTGTTGACGTCATGGGGATTTCAAAATTATATTACAATTTTTAAAGGTAAGTTCAGGTAAATACATAAGTTAATACAGTATTATAATTAGATGTAGTAGGCCTAATTTTAAAAAACTACCATAGTAAATACGGCATATATTCAATGTTAAAATTTCATTACAGGTTATGGGAGGTTGCCTGAAGTTATACATAACTTTGTCATACTATTTTAAAGATATATAACTAATCTATATTCTATATATTTTAAATTATTGTTTTAAAAACCATTCTGGTAAATATTTAAAATTCATTTTAGTAATCTATTTACACATAATTAGTTTATTATCAAATAATATACTTTCATTTCAGAAAATGAAATAGATATACTTGCCCTATCCAATATGGAGGAAATCCATGTAAAGGAACTTATTTTTTAGTACCTAACTTTCATTTAACTGATTTAACATTACTACATACAACTACAGACAATTCATTCATATTATATCTTTTTAAGTAAAAATATAAGGCTCAAAGAAAGAAAATTAACAAAATAACATAATTTTTAATTTATATACGTCAGGCATTTCGCTAAAATATTTATTAATAACAACTACATCCTACAACAAATTAACGATTTGTCGAAAAAATATTCTAAAAGATTCAGTTTGGTTGTTTAACTGTTTAAAAATGTGTGAATGAATTTTTAATATGTAGGAGTGGTTTTTAAGAAGTACTTTTCCATTAAAGCCTCAGTTAGACTGCCAATGGCATCAGTCAATTAACATGAATTGTTTTAGGAATTTTTACATTTGAAATGACAGAGCCTTATTTTATTATTTTGTAAATATTTTGATGTATTTCAAAAACCTAAAAATAGCATATACAAATATTTGGATAATGAATTTTGATTATTTTTATCAGAACTAATTATTCTGATATTTAAAATAATTTATGTATTTAAAATAATTTACGATGTTTACGAGTATTGATCAACCCTTGTTAACTAATTATTAAAACTAAGAATGTTTTTTACTAACAAAAAAGTTACACTGATTTAAATAAAAACCCAAACCACAAAACAAGGAGCAAAAACTATAACTAAACAACTAAATTGTAAGTTAAGTTTAATACCTTACCCTTATGTACATTTCGATGACATGGTCATCATCCTCAGAGGGTTTTAACACGACGATGAGCTGTTTTATATATAATAGGTTTGTAACAACCAATGTTTGAATTGAATTAAAATATAGTTAGCATTTTTCGTTGATTTTTGTTTGTGTTTGTTTTTAGTTTGTCAATGTAACCTCAAAAAGGTAATACTACATTTGATACTGATTTGATCCAAATCAGTTGTTGATCAAAATCAGCTGTTTTAAGCTTTTCATACGAACAGCTGTTTTTGTGTCCTTGATAAAATCAAATGAAATATTTCTTCTTCTTCCTTAAGATTGACCTTCCATAAGAATAACATTGAAACTTTGAGGGCCACTGGGGCGTAGCCCTAATGTCCTAGGACTTCGGTAAATGCTTGATGACATATCTACAGGTAATAAGACACATTTTAAAACAAAAATCATCAAAATCGGTCCATTAGGAGAGGCTGGGCGATTGGAAATAGGTTTTGACCAAATTCTTTTAATATATATAGATTAAAAGATTTAGTTGGAGAGTTGACGGTAGTGGAAAAAGGTGTTAAATCTATATTTAATTTCGAAGATTAATCTGAGTATTCTCAGTCATTCGACTGGAAATGTTTACATTTACGCAAAGCCGTATTATTGTATTGTAGTTTTTATAATTATATTTCTTGCAGATTTTAGGACAGAAAAGTATTTGTAATATGAAAGTTAGTGCCAACATGGTGGACGGTCGGTTTAATCTAGTCAAAAAAAGGGCCCTTAAGTTATTTTTATAAATATTTCATCAGGCCCTAACACATGCAATATTTATTTAATTCATTCATTCATAGTCGAACATATAAAATAAATCTGGCGTGAGGGAAGTGTTGGTTAGGCAGTAAATATACTCCAGTAAATTACTTTTTCCCATTTATTAATGTTTTCAAATGCTGTTTGCAGCTGTGTTTTATGTTTTAAACAAATATACGACCGTTGAAGTTGTAATTTTTATTGTATTTAATTAACTTTTTCATATGTTTGCAAAATTGTACAGTTCGTTTTAAATGTAGTAAATTAAAACTGAGAACGTGGCAGTTATTTAAAATTCAAAACTTTGTTCCACGTGTGTTTTAACGAATCAATTTGTTTTGGATATTGTGATATTACAGATTCTCTATCTTAACTGAGGGCAGAATTCTCGCAGCACAATCCAATAAAAGTACTGTATAGTATTCTTCCAGAACAATGGAAACGATACTGTTTCATAATTACCATACTTTTATTGAGAATTATTTTGGGAATTCTTTGTTCAATTTAAAAACTCTTATTATACTATGACTAATAACCTTTCGGAAGAAAAAAATATCAAAAACTTCTTTTGTCAAATAATTAGCGTATACAACTTAGTAACAATACACTAATTCTGACACACATATATGTCAACAATCAAACTCGTTTCAACGATAAATTCCATACTCAGTGATACAAAGTTTTCAGTTGTAGCTCATGTATCACTGAAGATGAAGACATTATCGTTGAAACGCGTTTGATTATTAAACGTATATGTTTGGGAATTAGTTTATGGTTTTAGTTTTATATAATTTCTTCTTCCTCGTCAAGCTTAAACAAATTTAATGTTTTGATGACCTCGTGTGGGGTTAATTCCAACACCTAATGATGGATGAGTAAAATCATCAGAAACCGCGGCAGTGTTTTTAGCTCAAAGATTGGATCACTTGACGGACATATAACAGGTAATATTTTATTAACTTATTATATAAAAACAATAATTTAAAACTCATTTTGGAGTGTAAGTATCCAAGTACACTATATGATTAAAAATTTATAAAGTAGTTACATCATTCCACAATTTGTATTATTGTGGTTGGTCGTGTCTATTTCAACCCCTGTGTTACATAGATCACTGCTCAATCGGACACTCTAAATGACTTCTATTTTCTTTTGTTTACGAGTTTCGGAGCTTGTGTCCCATCATCAGATCTTCTCGCTCATTTGAGCTCGTCAAACATTAAAACACTAAAAACATGTACATCACTTTACATAAACATTCAGCGGCAGTGTACGTTAGAAGGAAGACTGAGGAAGGATGTTAACGCCGCATTATTTAATTGACAATAACTGTGACTATGTTGATTTTGAGACTAATTTCACACCATTACATATATGTAAAAAAAATCAAATACATGGACGCCATGAATAAATTTGAGATATTTAAAGCATTTAAGTTAAACAAACAAGAACTATTAAACGAATAAATCTACTTTCAGTAAAATTTGCTGTATGACACCGCGATGGGAATCGAATACAACGAAGTAAATAAACGGGGTTAACATCCGTTCAGCACCGAAACGTTTAATGAAAATAAAAAAATAGAAATAACAGACGGTGTAAGTATCTAAAAACTACTTCCTTTTGTAGTAAAGTTATAATATATAGTTTTAAGATATTGTGTTTTTATATTATGATTAAAATGCAGATATTAATCCATTAATGTTTTTTAGTTATTATTATTATTTATTTTTTGTAATCCTATAGTTTAAAAGCGTATAACTTTGTTATTGAGCTGTCTCAAACAGACAATGCCTAGAAGACCAATATATTTGTTTATTTCTGGTAGATTTATTATTTTAGGTAGGTCATATTGTCATTATTTTTCAAGTCAAGAAAGGATTGTTTTATTTTTTATTTTGTTAATATTTGTATATGGATGTTTGGTAATGAATAAATAAAAAACATTTATGGCTTACCTCAGACATGGGGTAGCTGCGGGATATTTCTTTGAATTCTAGAAACAATTTCTGCTTAGTAAAAAAATATACTTGTTTGTACTCTAATATTCTAGGGTAGGAAAACATCAAAACTAATTGCACAACATATAAATCAAATTTACTACTACAAATTAATTCTTACCTTTACAAAAATATATTAAGTAAATTTACAGTAAATTTAAATCATAATTTAAGGTAATTTAAATAATGATATAAGTAAAAATGAATATAAATAAACATAAGGCTATAGATTTCTTTATTGTTAGGTTATTGTATCGTTATTGTCAACTCTATTGGTTGTTTGTGAACTAAGACCACGCCTTACTCTGTGAGATGGTATAAATATGTAGCATAGCCCCTTGTCTCCTTAGTTATAATTTAGTTGTATCTCGAGTGTCACTGAAGATGACGACTTTGTCGTTGAAACGCGTTTGAACAAAAAACGTATTTTTGTGAGAACTGTGTTCTGAATTTTTATTTTTACTTTTAGAAAGTAAACTTTAATTTGTACACAATTCCAAGTATCATGCAGACCGGTATATCTGCGAAAAACCCCAAACCGAAAGACCAACGGCACTGCATATATTTCTCTGCACAACTTCCCTTTGATGTTGCGCATGCCGCCGATGCAGTTTACACAGAAACTACAAGGATAATCAAAAAAGTACAAGAATAACTTTCTTCATGAATTTTGAAGCTCTTTAAAATGAGCTATTAACGAAATTTCTAGGTTGCAAAACGACTGAGATAGACGAACTCAGTTTTTGAATAATTTGACAAAAAATGATTTTCCTGTTGCCTCCAAAATATAAAAAAACTACCCGGTCGATTTTGATGAAATTTGAAATACTAGTTCGTTATAGTATTTCCTAGTGCAAGTCGTCGCCAAATTTTGAAAATTTTGAAATTAGCCCCTGCACCCCCCATTTGGGGACCCAAAATTTTGAAAAATTAGCTAAAAAGTGCAAAAGGCAAATCCTCGGTACTCAAGTAAGCTCCATGCAAAATTTCAGAAAAATTGAATACCTTCAACGGGCTCTATGTGTCACACAAGATGTGAAAATTTTGAAAAATCAGTGTCAAAAATACATCAAGTACAAGTAACCCTTATTAGGAATCGATTTGGGAAATATTAAAGGCACATCTATGGTGCTTTACCTATTTATAAAAAAAAATCAGAAAATTTGTTTGTGTATAACGAGCTGTAGGCGTGACACAAGTATATGCAATTTGCTATTTTCACAAAGAACACTGTGTGTACACCCTATATATAATACTTCTACTCATATTAACTCTTGCTAATATTCTTTTATTTTTGCTTATGTTTTAGGGGGCCACCATCACTGAAATCAAACCGCCGTTGGTAGTGCAAGTTGTAGATTGCTTGTAGTTGCTTGAACGTTACCCGTTATGAGTAAAGAAAAATGCCATCAAAACATAGAAGACAGTGTAAAGAGAAAAGTGTTAGAATAAGGATCCAAAGAAATGAGAAAAGTAATAAAACTACTACTGCACTACTAAATAAGCCTACCATAGCTCTACCAAATGAGCCTACCATAGCTCTACCTCGAAAAGTAGAACATCCCACCACAGCTTCTACACTCTTAGATACCAAACCTTTAGAACACAATATTGCTCAGTCAAAAGTAATACCACTAAGAAGGACACAACGAAAAACAATGACAAATAGAAAATATGAAAAGGATTAAGTAACATTACAGTAACAAAATAGTACTGGATAGTAACAAAATTTTTTGGAGCCAGGTAAATTTCATTTTCTGAGGGAGACAGTGGGGCGTGGGGAGTACAAGATTTCATTTTCTGACTGAGGTATTGGGGAGTGGGGACTAAACGATCTTCATAACAGGGGTTTCCTCCGCCGGCGATATCAGTACTATTTTGTTACTGTAATATTTTGTTTTGCTATACAGAGGTCAAGTTTTGTGACTATGCTCTGTTTTGTAGGGCATTGTAGATATCAGATTTTGTTTTATGGGTAGATAAAGGTCATTTTGTTTGGGGTTTTTAAACGAATTTTCTTTTTTGAAGGTTTTTTTGTAAGGATTCTTATTTTAATGCTAAATTAGCATAAACTTTGGCCATACACAAATCTAAATTCGGTTCATGAGTGTAGATATGGTAAAGTGGTTTACTGCTTAATTTGTTTTCTACAATTTGAATAAG
>JAGFPH010007024.1:37216-70358 GCA_018207615.1 Philaenus spumarius | reverse complement strand
TTCTAATTTAGGTTAATACTGCACGCATAGTGCCTTATAAAAAAAAATGTTGTTTTAGAATTAAATACAAGTAGTCCATTTGGTAAGTTTCCTATAATTTACAGGGCCAACGTGTGTTTGCATAAATAAATATTATTGTTTATGTATGTTTAAATAAATAAGGATATAGGCGAGACTACGGCGCCTTAGATTTACCGTATAGTAATATTGCTTGGACAGGGTCATCATACGGTCTTTTAATCTTATATGGGCAAAGATTTCATACAGATAGAACTGCTTTGCCCAATTCTTGATTTTATTTGACACCTGAAACATTTACTAAACATAGCCAGTAAAAAGTATATTAACCTTTGTACATCATACGAGCCCGCAGCACCTGTCATTACCTACAATACAACAAATCTTACTATTTGTTAATTTTTCAGCGGTCCTAAAATACGACGACATCTGTAAAACATAACACATTTGCTCGCATGTAGGTGAAATCGTAGCTTTTATTCATTTTGTAGAATAAGTGAAACTTCGATATTTTTGTTATGTTTGTTTTTTTACGATCGAATTATATCCTGAAATCGATCCTGGGAAACTCCGGAATTGTTACGTATTTCCAGAACAATTAAGTTCTATTTATAGTATTTCAGCTATACGTGTTCACATCAAGCAATGAAAATTATATAGTATTGTGTATAGTTTATTACGAAAGCCTGAATGTAATATTTTATTCATGCCTAAAGCTAGCTTCTCGAAGCCATGTGCTGCACGAATCAGCATGTAGCTGAAGCTTCCATGTAGCTTATCAACTGCTATTTTATCATTAATGGTTGTGCCCTATATTGCAAAATCAAAGCTCAGACAGCAATAGCCTAATCGAAATTTATATATTGTACAAACGTTACATATTTTAAACAAATTGAACGAACCTCAGACAATTTAAAATAGGTAATTATTAACGATGAGTTGAGTAATACATTTTTTGTAATTTTGATACTTACTGTAGTATTGCCCAGTTGTACAAAATAACATATAACACAGTTAAACAATGACCAGTCTAGATCTATAACTTTACTATATGATGGCCTACAATATATTGATCTTATAATTAAGTTGATTCTACGAAGGAACCACCTAAAGACTTAAAATATATTTTACAATATTTAACATATCTTGATGTTTATAATTCTTGTGAACGTGTGTATGACATTGAACTAAATGTCATCCTAAACGGCTGGATCAGTTTTGATAAAAATTTGTTGCGTGTGTTTGAGTGGGTCCCTGGGTGATTTAGATTCACAGTTGGAAGGGGTTGAAATGGGGTTGCTACCTCTATTCAATAAATATAAATTAAACTAACTTCCTACTAGTTACAAAGCTAAACTTATATAATATGCAATATTATTTTTAAGAGATATACAAAATTATTTTCAATTTGATTACTTAAGTCAAAGGGATGAAATGGAATAAATACCATTAAAATTCAATAATAATCCACTTACTTTTTCTATATTCTCAAAAACTACTAAACTAATTTTACTAAAATTTCACAATTTACACACATTACCAGGATTTATTTAGAGAATATTCAGATAATTGAGATAAACAAAAATTTGCAATTCGATTACTTAAGTTAAAGGTATAAAATGGGATAACCTCCCTTAGAATTAAATCAAGCAATAGCGAAGCATTGCCAGGTCCACTAGTAAAACTATATAATATCTTACTCCTCAGGCCTGAGATACCTTTCCGATACTGAAATTACTAATAAGTTTACAAACAATAATAAGTAAACTAAATTATGTGCAGGTATTTATTGTTTGTGAAAAGTAAACAACATAAATGATTTCTAATTCGACCTAAAATATAGGCTTCATTAAATTCATTCGCTTTCTAGGCGGATGTTTAGGTCCACCCTAGTTATACATCTAATTGATGGACTTATAGGATGTATTGATGTAAATACATAAGGAGTTTTAAGTGGTCGCAATTCTGGTTTCCATGGTAAGAACCAATCCGCCGAATATTACTGAGGTGTTGCTGGTTGAGGACGAGTAATTTTATGACAAGAATAAATAGCGATTACTCTTACCTTGACGTTTGTTATATTAAATACAAAAGGAGTTACTTTTACTATTTAGTTGTTGGAGTTATTTTAGGACATTTATTCGATACACTTAATTTATCAGATTGACTTGATTAAATCCCTCCACAGTTGCAATAGTGATATAACAAAACACATATTTATTTCGAAGATATAATTTAACTAGCTAACCCGTACGGCGTTGCCCGTGGTGGTTGGTATTTTCAGCCTTTTTAACGTAATTGTATTCTTTTTAAGTGTTCAGTCAGTGAGTGGTATTTGGCTTTTATATATATAGATCTTAAATAATAAAAAACACTGTTGTCATAATAATAAAAGATCTGAAATTATGATTTTAGTAACTTTGATCCCCCAAACCCCTCCTAAAATTTCAAAATTTTTCATACCCTTTCTTAGTAAGCGCCTATGGCCCTAGAGGAAGCTACATACCAAATTTCATTCCAATCTGTTCGGTAATTTTGGAGAAATCGTGATTTAGTCATTTTTACTCCCCAATCCCCCCTAAAATTTCCAATTTTTTAAAACCCTTTTTTATTGAACACTTATGGCCCTAGAGGAAGCTACATACCAAATTGCATTCCAATCCGTTCGTTAGTTTTGAAGAAATCGTGATTTAATAACTTTGATCCCCAAAACCCCCCTAAAATTTCGAATTTTTTCAAACCCTTTCTTAGTGAGCACCTATGGCCCTAGAGGAAGCTACATACCAAATTTCGTTTCAATCCGTTCGGTAGTTTTTTAGAAATCGTAATGAGTGAGTCAGTTAGTGGTATTTCGCTTAGCCTATATATATATAGATTACAACACTAGTTTCGAGATATAAATTCTCATCTTCAGTCTTTGTTCGTTTGAGACATTCGTGAAGCTGACATTATTTATACTCCAATCGGTATGTGTTTAATATACCTATAGTTTAGCGTACACGAATTAATTAAACCAGGACTGCTTCTGAACAGGTAGAGATTCTGTTTCCATTATAAGTAACAAAGAGTTAATATTTATGTGAAGTAGAGGATATACAGGGTGACTTAGAACTATACGGCAATGTCTTGGTAGCTCATTAATGACAACAACAGCAATGTACATACAATATTGTTGTGTTTACTGTGTTGGTATAGGATACCAAGTCGAACAAACCCATTTTTACACATAACTTAACTATTATTCTCCATCCGAGTGTTTTAACCATCCGATGCGGAATCAAAAGGGTTACAAAAAATGTATCTTGAAATTTTTTGTTAAAATGTACGGATTTTTGAGTAATTTAGGTTGGAAATTTTCAAACAGCCATTTTGAAACGCATAATGGGATATAATCGTTTATTTTTCTTGGGATAGATCATTGTTAGGTTAAACGTCATACCAAGTTTGAACTCAATCGGTCAAACATTTCTCTAGATATGAATTATTTTGTAAAAATAATGGCGGTTATCTGGGAAACGAAGCGTTTTCGGGGCCTACGTTTATATGAACTTTTTTCTTATTTTTAGCTATAGAATTAGCTATCGAGACATTTACGTATGGTTCTGAATGACTCCAGTATATTATGTAATGAGAACAACAGTTAATTCCCACGGTTTTCGAGATTGTTAAATAAATGATAGTGGTCGTCATTGGTTTTGTAGAAGTCTGAAGATTGTATTTATTAATTATGTAGAACAACACAACCAACAAATTATAAAGATATCGTTTAATTAAAAATTATCTAACCGTTAGTTTTATTTACAAACAAGACTTTTTCAATATCAACAAGAATTTTATCAGACGTAGGCCTACACTTATTTTGCTTAAGCCTGTACTAAGTACAAAGTCGTGTAAACGCAGTGTTTTGCATATTCATAAAAACTTTTCAATGACGCATCAACCCCCCCCCCCCAAATCCCCCCCAATCATTAACACGACACGTGTATCGAGTGTCACCAGGTAACCACTTTCATCCGGTTAGGTCCAGTTTGAGAAATCAATCATGTCTTGGGTTTTTTCTCCATGTTCTGTGCACGAAGTTGCACACGATTTTAGAGGAAATGCTTTTTGTTTGGCAGAAACTGCAGTATTACCAACACAACGAGATTGTACAAAACCTATGGTGCCTGCAAACACAACAAATCTCTATTCCAGTAAACTTTAAACATTGCAGAAATATAGAGAATTAGGATGTAACAAAAATAACAACTTCCCAGACAGTTTTCCTATTTCTGCCCATTTTTGTACAAGTAACAACAAATTGTTTTCTTGTTATATGTAGAGCTTTAAAAATCCAATAGAAAAAAACTCGTTTAGTTTTATAGTGTGGACACGGGGCTGTATTAAAGGTTGCATAGCCACTAAATGTCAGGCGACCTAAATACCACCTCTGCTGATATAACCGTGATATACATTGCTAAAGAATTATTTTACAATCGTCAAACATTTAAAAGGTAAAAGTTTTGTGGTAGGTATTGAGATAACATATTTCTTTGTCACCTCATTAACTACTAGGGGCTTAGCTTCTGATCGCTTCGCTCACCAATCTCGACGGCAACCATTGGCGAAAACAATGCAAACGGATTACTGTATACTCTGATATTTTCAGTGAAATGACGATTGATTGAGCAGTGACATATACATAGTTAATGTAAGATAGAGATCGAAATAGACACGACCAACCCCAATAATTAGAATTGAAGCAAGCGATGTAATTTCACCATTAATATTTAAATAATCAATAGTCAACATTTCAAAGAAATTTTGATTGTGCCAACTGAAGGAAACATATAATATATTACACCAGATGTTTAAATTTAAAAAAGGAAGTTTAATGTAACAGCTTTCGTAAACGAAATAAAATAGGCAGTGGTAAATTCAAAGGATTAAACTCAATAGCTCACGCCACGCTACCGATGAAATGGACATTGCACTCCCAAATTTTGTAAGTTGTAATTAGTGTACTTGATGATACCTCTAAAATGGACATAGTGCTTTCTCATTTTTTTAAATGTCTAAATTTGCTAACTTTGTTGATATGGTATATGAATGTGAATGTATTAAAGCGCGTGTGTTGGTTCAGTATAGGCCTAACCTAAAATATATTGTTAAAATTTTAATACAATTAACTGATTAACTTTAATGTTTAACAGCAGATATTAAAATTATAATAAAGTAAGCCTTTCTCGAAGATTTTCAAGAAACCTGTGTTATTTCAGTGCAGAAGAGAAAACTGTCATGAATTTATATCGATGGTTATATTTATATAATCAAATTTGACTATAGACAATCATGTTTATATTATTTTTTAAATTTCAATTTTAAATGGGACAAGATTAAAATAATGTTGAAATTTCGGATTAACCAATATAACCAACGATTTATATTCTTGACAGTTTTCACTTCTGTCGGCAATCCCACGACTACCTTATTTATTTTTAAACAACTCAAACGAAATTAAACAAAAACTCCAGCATATCATATAGAATATCATTATAGAGTAGAATAGAACATAATAATATACGTTATTTAAACATTACCTAATTACAGTAAGATTAGCATAACATATTTTTAACATTGACCTTATGGCCGTCTGTTAGGTTGCCATTTCTAACATATTAATCATACTCAGAAATACTTGTACACACAATCACACAATTATATAAAAATAATCATTAAGTAAAATTACACTTTTCTATATTAAACTATAGGCATACACACAATTACAAATACATGTATACACATAAATTCGATCACGCAGCTGTACCGCTGACGTTAGTTTAGCCAATTTCCAAAATTAAATTGATGTATTTTATGGTTTCAACCAAACATTTGGGAAATTGGTCTGCTCACGAAGGAACTGAATAGCTGCCTGAGTGTATGAAAAATATTAGTAGAATTTGTTTGCACCTAAGCCTCCAGATTTGCACCTGGACCTTATAATGGCTGGACTGTCCTCGGGTTATGGGCTGCTTTGCTTCGCTCGCAGCGTACAAACTTAAAATACGACCGTTACAATGTGAACACATACATACCCATACATATAACATGATCGGTGCTCATTTACTACTGCCGACTCTAAGTCTCAACATAAGAAACTCGGCAATAGCTCATATTTCCTATGGAAATTCACTAATAAACCATTAGTAAAATTAATCTTTTCTGTATTGTAATTTCTAACACATTAAAACTAATCATACACACCATTAAAAAATAATTTATACCCATTCTCTCAATTATATACTAGCAAAATAAACATTAAGTAAAATTAAACTCTTGCATAAGGTTCCATCTGTACTGCCATGCATTCTGAACAAATTTACAAAGTGTTGACCAATCCCTACCATTAATAAATTCCTCAAACTCTGGTTTATATAATACTTTTAGATGGAAACATGACTTTATAAACTCTACTAATATCGGGCATTTTGCTATAAAGTGAAAAATATCTTACTTTATTCCCATATTACATAATGAACCTATGAAATTCCCCCTTGAACCCACGTTTTATAATTTAAAAAGATGAATTCTGCTCTAATCTTAAATAGAAATTTTATTTACAATATTGTAAACTTATCATTAAAATGCACCTTGTCACACAAATTTAAATTTAAATTTGCATAAATGCTGTTTTACTTTCCTACCTTTGCTTCTAATAAGAAATATTCTGTTGTTCGGTTTTAATTGTCTTTAGTAAAAGACTTAATTCCAGCAAATTCCAAGATTTAAAATTTCGCCTAAACCACTCCGAATTGTCTGTACCAAAAGATATCAGTTTGGGCCACCTGCTCAGCCGGTATTTTAGGTATTTACACTGTTTAGGATACTCGCGCTATCCCCAAATTTGAACTGCCTAGCAAACTGTTGCCCGTTGTACTGCTTTAAAACGAGTTAACTTTACTGATAATGGAACCTGCTTACAACCTATAAACTTAGACCAAATTCATAATGTTTATAGTAGCTTTTGCCGAAGGCAGCTCTATCTTGTGATGGTTTTCAAACGATGAATTTGGGATTAGACCTATCCTATAAAAGCGAGTGTACGTCCGTACATGAGTAACATATAATAACAGCTGATTTCACCCATAATCTGTAATACTTAAACAAACCCAGCGTATAGATTATATTTTTGGGTTATATTTACAACTTCACTCGTTATAATTTCTTGTGAAGTTGATTTTTTTTAAATATGATTTATAGAACTACTTTATTAATGCAATTAAAAGATAATATTTGTATCTTTCTTTAAATATATAATAACGTATATAAATACAAAATTTTAACAAGTAGGCCTACAGTTTTATAATCCTTATAATTGTAGGCCTACACATTATCCGGGTTAAAAATCCCTGTCAGCATAGTTAGGTAGGCCTAGATAAAGTCTGTTGGTTTTTAATATTTCAATAGCTGTATTACCAAACGCCCAATGTTCTTTAACTGCTGAATTCCGTCCTTCCTAAAAAACATCTTTTTTGATTTGGTTAAATTTACTTCCTAATTTATCCAGCACAGCCTGCTCTAAACCTCTGGTGACATTATCGTCAGCATAATAAATTATCACACGAACCCAGAACTCATCAAAACAGCCTCCTCCAAAGGGCTTAATAAACATCCCTGAGTTTCAAAACAGTCAGATACCCCTTATTCCTTCTGCTGTGTCCCTGTATTATACAGTTAATAATTTAGTTGGTGTAGGCCTTCCTAAACATGGTAATTTATAAAATAATGCCAGCCTTTATTTATAATACTAGTTGACCCGTTGGGCGTTGCCCGTGGTAGTTGGTATTTTCAGTCTTTTTAACGTAATTGTATTCTTTTTAAGTGTCCAGTCAGTGAGTGGTATTTGGCTTTTATATAATTATATAGATCTTAAATAATACAAGCACTATTTTCATAATAATAAAAGATCTGAAATTATGATTTTAGTAACTTTGATCCCCCCAAACCCCTCCTAAAATTTCGAAATTTTTCATACCCTTCCTTACTGAGCACCTATGGCCCTAGAGGAAGCTACATACCAAATTTCATTCCAATCCGTTCGGTAGTTTTGAAGAAATCGTGATTTAATAACTTTAATCCCCCAAACCCCCCTAAAATTTGAATTTTTTGAAACCCTTTCTTAGCGAGCGCCTATGGCCCTAGCGGAAGCTACATACCGAATTTCAATCCAATCTGTTCGGTAATTTTGGAGAAATCGTGATTTAGTAATTTTTACCCCCCAAACCCCCCTAAAATTTTCAATTTTTTAAAACCTGTTTTTAGTGAACACTTATGGCCCTAGAGGAAGCTACATATCAAATTTCATTCCAATCCGTTCGGTAGTTTTGAAGAAATCGTGATTTAATAACTTTGATCCCTCAAACCCCCCTAAAATTTCGAATTTTTTCAAACCCTTTCTTAGTGAGCACCTATGGCCCTAGAGGAAGCTACATACCAAATTTCATTCCAATCCGTTCCGTAGTTTTTGAGAAATCGTGATGAGTGAGTCAGTGGGTTTTGGCTTTTATATATATAGATATAATATTGAATATAGTATCAAAGGCCTTTATTTAAATACTTCATATAATAGTATATTTTTTATTTATAATAATGGTTAATCTATAACGTCTAAAGAAAAGAAAAGTTCAATAGTACAAGTACGATTCTGAGAAATCTTAAGGCACACTGTATTCTAATCTTATATATTGCCGAGATAGGCTACTCAGAAAATCAGACAGATATAAATGGATAAATTGATTGGACACAATAAAATTTCATTCGACAGGATTATAGATTTACAGGTGTATATATAATCCAGTTCTAACTGGAAACTAGAGATTGTGAAATCAATACTTTCGAGCTGAGAGCTATGCGTGTGTAGATAGAAGTATTTGTGGGCTAAATGTATTGTAAAAAACGTAGGAAAAAGTTATAAAGATGATTCCCGTTTCAGGACAACTTAAGCTTTGTCGCAGTTAAGCAAAATTGGACTAATTTTAAACGTTACCTTCTTGTCGTCCGTTGATGCTCACTTTATAGATGTTCTATTTTGTTAAAGGAATTGTTCTGTCATTCAAGTCAATATTTATAGTTTACGTTTTGGTCGATGTTAAAAAATGGGCGTCATTATCAAATTGCGTTTTGTAAACCATTAAAAAAAAGAGTATTTATTGCTTTGAATTACTCTATTATGAATTTTGTTACCTGGATAGGTGAGCTGCCATAGGACTTATCGATCACTAGATGGGTCTAAACGACTCAAAAAATATGATATAACTCTATAAAATAATTCGACCACGCAAATGAACCACTGTCGTGAGTTGAGCGAATTTTCCAAAATTAAATTTGTATATTTTAGGGATTCAACCAACAATTTATGAAATTAGTTTAATCATTAAGGCGCTGAATAGCTTCACATGTGTTCCAAATATATTAGTAGAATTTGTTTGCACCTAAACTTCCAGCTTCAACTTACGCGCAGCTTCGTTCGAATTGAAGCGAAAGTTTGCACCTCGACTTGCGACATCGAGTTATTGACTGCTTCGCTTCGCTCGCAGTGGACAAACTCGGCTATCGGCCTCAGACCAGTAAATGCCTCAAAGTGGATTTGAACATGATATTTAAAAAAATGGATTTTACGTTTTGTTCGATTTTTGGGGAAGCAAGCGAGCTATAAAGTCGTGCAAAAAACACGGTGTACAGAATAATATCGTAAATATATTTTGTTATATAAAACCCTAAACAAGTTTCATTATAGTACGAAAAATACTTAATCTCAAAAAACATGCATCGATTGTTGGATTTTTTGGCTAACGAACTCGTCTGAGTGACTTAGAAAACCAACGTGTGTACCAAATTTGGCTAAATCGGAATTAAAATGCAGCCACTAGAGTGCGAACACAATGTGCATAAATATACTGTATATATACAATTTTTAATGACACCTCAAAATGTGTTCTTAGAGACCAAGATTGAATTTATATATTTTAGTGTTTCAACTAACAATTTGGAAAATTGGTCTACTCACGAAGGCGTTGAGTATCTGCCTGTGTGAACGAAATATATTGGTAGAATTTGTTTGTACCTAAGCTTCCTGCTTCGACTCACTCGTTGCTTCGTCCCACTTGCAACGATTTGCGAGTTTGCACCTCGACCTTGCGGCCTCGGAACAGATGATGCCCCCACGGTAAAATCATCCACGTGAATTTCAACCGGGTACTTGTATGGTATTTGACTTTTTCAACGATTTCGGGGGAACCAATCGAGCTATAAAGTCGTGTAAAAAACACAAAGTGCAGAATAATATCGTAAATATATTTTGTTATATAAAACCCTAAACAAGTTTCACTATAGTACGAAAAATACTTCCTCTCAAAAAACGTGCTTCCGATTGTTGGAAATTTTTGGTTAAGTAACTTGTCTGAGCTACTTAATTAGACAACCAATGAATGTACCAAATTTGAACTATGCGGCCGTTAGAGAGCGAACACATATACACTTATTATATTTTCACTAATAATTAAATTAAATTAACCCTTGCTGAGGAAGTGTGTAAGCAGAAAAATTATTACAAATCAATAATAACAATAAAGAAAATAATAATGTTTAAAGACACCCCAAAATGTGTTCTGGGAACCATGATCCGTGCTCATTTACTACTCTCGACCTTAGGTCTCACCATAAGGGTCACTGCATAGCTCATCTTTCCTATAGAATTTCGCTAAAAACACATTCAACACCCTGGTTTCTAACCAAAATATAGCACCACGAATAATTACACCATCTGTATATTTTAATATTTTGAATTTACAACTAACAAAATCCACTACAATTTAGAAAACAAACATTTTCGATCCAAAAACGTAATTTACCAAATTTAATGTAAAATAAACGGTACCAGAAACTGGCACATACTTTCTCACAAACATATTTAAATTATTATCGGGCAATACATTGCGTGCTTCGCACGCCAACCCCCCGTATTGGGAATATTTTCAATACAGAGTGCATTGCGTGCTTCGCACGCCAACCTCCGTATTGGGAGTGTTTTCAATACGCAATGCATTGCCACGAAAACTCCCGTATTGGGAGCATTTTCGGTTTATAGTGCATTGCGTGCTTCGCACGCCAACCCCTGTATGTAACCCCAACTGTGACTTCATAATTGTATTAAAGTAGGAGATGGGATAGTACATTAAAATAGGAGAGTAACTAATAATATTATTATTATTATTACCTAAAGAGAAAACTATTCGATCGATTTCGAACAAATTTGCGCCAAACATTAGGCGTGTATAGAGTCACGAAACATTGTTTTCAAAAATTTTGAAAAACAACTTCCTTTTTGGCCAAAAACCCCAAAAAATCAGTTATTATTGTTATTACTAGCTAAACGAATTTTTTTTAAAAGATACAGTTTTTTGTATATGTACGGTATATTAAGCGCTACAAATAAGCCAAATTATATCAAAATCGTTAAAGCCGTTTTTTTTATAAAAAAATGATTTTTTGGGGTTTTTTTGGCCAAAAAGAGGGTTGTTTTTCAAAATTTGTCAAAACCTTTTTCGTGCATCTATACAGGCCTAATTGACATGTTTTGGTGCAAATTTGTTCGAAATCGATGGAATAGTTTTCTCTTTAGCTTTGTATACATACAGACATTTTGTAAAAACCACTTTTTTTGGGATCAGGGGATCCCACAACGGATATATCTACAAAAATCTTGACATCGATTTTTACTTTCTCCACCCTGTACGTAGTATATGGAGAAAGTATTGTTTTCGTAAAAATGTTCGAATTTGAATTTTCAGTTGAATTATCTGTTTTGGTGCTCCCAGAACCCCAAAAAATTGTTTAGTGCAATTATCTGTGTTGGTGCTCCCTGAACCCAAAAATATTTTTAGTGGAATTTTTTGTTTTGGTGCTCCCTGAACCCAAAAAAGTGTTTTTAGAGTGGTGTCTGTCTGTCAGTCTGTCTGTATGTATACACGACCAGAGAAGACACTATTGGTCCGATTTTCATGAAATTTGGTATGTAGGTACTAAACCCTATTATTTCCAGGTGTTTTTTAATTTTTTTAATTTTTAATTTTTAAGGGTAATTTACCCCTAAAAACCCATAAAAAACGACAAAAATGCAAATTTCTCAAAAACGGCTCCAACGATTTTGATCAAATTTTCAGTATTTATAGTGCTTAAGATGCCAAACAAAATGACACCACCCGCATTTATCAAAACTTCGGCGTTTTATAATTGTGGGGAAATGTTTAAAAATAAACAAGTTTGTGTTGTCAATCTAGCATCGCGGCGGTGGCCGCACGGGGTAGCACCATGGTAGCGAGCACGGCCAGTAATTCAAAGGTCGCGTGATCGAATCCCGCCTGGGACAATAATTTTTTTATACGATTGGCGTAGGTAGAATATTATTTTTTGTTTTGTTCTAAAAAGTAGTAAAAAATAAAATGATTAAAAACAATATTATTTTGACTACAGTAAAAGTTGGGAGAAAGTTTGTGTCAGTTAACTGATACCGTTTATTTTTGTGATCACTATACTTACTCTATACTATAGTATAGAGAGAAAGTAAAATTATCTGAAATAATATATAGGTTTAATATCTAATCTTTCACATATGCGTATATACCTGGTCATAGATTAGATACAGTTCATAAAAAACCTGAGCAGTGCTAGTTTGTAATAACAATAACGCATCAATACGTCATATATTCAACTAAAGGGCTCCGCCCCAACCAACACGACAAATCAAATGCAAACAGATTATTGTATACTATGATATTTTAACGGGTATGGCGATTGATTAGGGCAAAGATTTTTTATTTTTATATAGAAGTGAGGCATTTTTCTAGTTATAAAATTTGACCAAATTGTGATACGGTAAAGGAGAATGTCAAACTGGTCAAATAAAGGCCTAGTAAAGAATAAAGTTGGCATAAGTGATAAGTGTTAGAATTATGATATAGCAAGCCTATTTCCATTGATTATATAATAAGTACATATAGTCAATGCTATTACCTAACCTAAAATAACTGTTGGTTGTGTAGAATAATTACGTAATTCTAAATTTGCCAATTTGGTTGCTACGGTAATATTCATTCGAAAAATTTGTGCTGGTTCAGTATAAAATAGGCCTAACCTAAAATTGTGCTAAGCTTATGACCCAATCAGCTGTTTTATTTGTCATATGTAACAACAGATGTTTGAATTATAATACAGGAGCCTTTTGCTTTCTCACTATACTATAGTATAGAGAAAGTATAGTGATCGCAAAAAAATCGATGTTGAGATTTTGTGGAAATATCCGTTTCGGGACCTCCTGAGTCCAAAAAAGTGGATTTTACAAAATGTCTGTCTGTCTGTATGTCTGTATGTCTGTATGTATACAAAGCTAGAGAAAGAACTATTCGATCGATTTCGAACAAATCTGCACCAGACATGTCAATTATGCCCTGTATAGATCCACGAAAAAAGGTTTTGAAATTTTTTGAAAAAACAACCCTCTTTTTGGCCAAAGAAACCCAAAAAATCAGTTATTATTTTTTAAATAAAAAAACGGCTCTAACGAGTTTGATAAAATTTGGTTTATTTGTAGCCCTTAATGTACCCTATCTTATGCAAAAAACAGCATCTTTCTAAAAATTCTCGTTTAGCTAATAATAGTAACTGATTTTTGGGATTTTTTGGCCGAAAAGGGGGTTGTTTTTCAAAATGTTCAAAACATTTGTTCATGTATCTATGAAACACAGGCCTAATTGACGTGTTTGGTGCAAATTTGTTCTAAATCGATTGAATAGTTTTCTCTCTAGCTAATAATAATAATAATAATAATAATATTTATTAGTTGATCTCCTAGTTTAATATCACCTCTCCTACCCCTACTACAATAATGAAGTCACAGTGAATCTGTTTAATAATTTTAAAATGTTTGTGAGAAAGTATGTGCCAGTTCCTGGTACCGTTTATTTAGTTTATTATGGAATTTTCATTGGAAAATGAGTTATTTCAGTGACTGTTATGGTCATAGTGTTCAATGAGGGTCGATCATGGTCCCCAGAACACGTTTTGGGTTGTCATTAAATATTTCTGAAAGACTTGGCAGTGACAGAAGTATGTAGCTATTGCCTGAAATGTGATGTATTACAATGGCATACTCTATTTTTAACCATGTCTTATGCCTTCACGAGTTAACAGCTGTAAACACCAATAGACAATGTAAACATTTTTCATCTGCGCTGTAATTCATAAACTTTTACAACTTCTTCGCAAGGGAGTCACTGGAAAAGCCGGTTTCCTATAAACAAAGCAATTCACTTTCAAATCGAAATCGTCAATGATTTAAATAAACTAGAGAGACTACAGTAAGCCTCGTGTTGTCTTCTCCGTAAATTTCTTGAAATCGTTTGACGTCAAATGAAATCCATTATTAAGTCAGCATATATAAGTAGTGTTTTTATGGATATCTGAGACAATAATGTTTTTTTGTATTCTCGTATAATGGGATGTATTTAAACACTCCTATGTAGGCCTTTACGATTTGAATAGTTTCTGTACTATAATTATTAAGCCGTTGTTATATGTAATTTAAACCAAAATAATTGTCATTCAAAGAATACTTGTCTACATTATAATTACAACGACCTTATTTGTTTGCTTGTTGAGCTTTAATGTAGGCTACTTCTTCAACATTTACTTTGATTTTATATTTCCTACAAAGCACATGATATCGTTGAGTTTCTATTTCTTTAAACAGATAATTAGATAAAGGTAAAGTTAAAAAGAAGTACATCAGCTTAAAGTACCTCATACGTAATTGATGATAATTTATTATGTAGACAAAGCGAAATTAGTTGTCCCTGTGGTTATGTTGGCCAATCTGTATTTTGCTCGCAAAAAAACCTAGGCCTAATCGATTTCAAAATACGCGTCACTGATTTTCGGCCAATGTCTACTTTCAATGAAGTTTGTTGAAGATTTTGTGGCGAGTGCAATATTTGATGAAATAATCGTAATTAATTTTAATTATTAACGAATTTCCATAAGTAAGATGAGCTATTGCAATGACCCTTATGGTGAGACCTAAGCTCGGGATTAGTAAATGAGCACTAATCATGGTCCCCAGAACACGTTTTCGTTTTGGGATGCAATTAAACATTTTATATGTACTATCCATTTATTTTAAGTCCGATTTGTTTCAAATTTGGTGCACACGTTGGTTGTCTAAATCGCTCGGACGAGTTCGTTAGCCAACAAAATCCAACAACCGCAAGCATATTTTTTGACAGGAAGATTTTTTGACGTTATTGTAGATTTTTCGAACTAGAATGAAACTTTTTGCAGTTTTATCTAAAAAAATAAATGTAGGATATTATTCTGCACATTTTGTTTTAGAAGACCTTATAGATCGCTTGGTTCACCCAAAATCGATCAAAACGTAAAAAACCATAAAAGTACCTAATTCGAATCTACATGGGGGCATCTTCTTTCCGAGGCCAACGATCGAGTTTGTATGCTGCGAGCGAAACGAAGCAGATCATGACCCAAGGCTGCAAGGTCGAGGCAAAGCAAGTTTTTTTCCCTGCGTGTGGAACGAAGCAGGGCGAGAGTCGAAGCTGGAGGCCTAGGTGCAAACAAATTCTACTAATATATTTCGCGCACGGAGGCAACTATTCAGTGCCTTCGAGAGTAGACCAATTTCCCAAATTGTTAGTTAAAAACATAAAACATATAAACTTAATTTTTAAAATTCGCTCAGCATTTGAAAACTAGCATAGAAAAAAAAGCATAGGAAAACTATAATATTCCATTTATATTAGTTCCATTCATACGTGCATTCGTTCACCGCTGCGTCAGTACTAACGGGTTTTTTTGCCATTTCTTTAATAATAAATAAATAATTGTAAATCTAAAGTTCAAATCTTTTATTGATTTGCATATGAATTCACAGACAACAGATTAAAACGTAACTAATTGATTTATGTTAAAGCTGAGTATTTAATGGAACATGACATTTCGGGGCGATTCATTCGCCCTGTCCCTCCCCCTGGGTCCGCCCCTGATGTTGTGTAAGACCGAGATGTTTACCTTGAGTGTCAGGGTAGGCCCGTTTTACAGCCAATACAGTATGGGCGGCAACTTCCACGGTACACATTTACTTTGATATTGTTACCATTTAAACTTCTACATACACAGTTTGACACAAAATCAACAAACAATACTATTATGAAAAAATATTTTAAGAAGGTAGAAAATAATTGGATCACCCAGCTGAACCGCTGACATGAGTTGAGCGAATTTCCAAAATAAGTTTATATGCTTTAGGGTTCTGAAATACTATTTGGGAAATTGGCCTACCGAATAACTGTCTGCGTTTATGAAATATTATATTAGCGGAATTTGTATGCATGTCAGCCTCCAGTCCAGGCTCAGGCGCTGTTTCGTTCGGATAATCGACCTTACGGCCTTGGATTATGGACTGCTTTTTGGATTTTAAAAGGGTACATTTATGGTATTTTACGTTTTGAACGATTTTGGGAATCCAGACTCGCTTTAAGGTCGTGTAAAAATTTTTTTTCAGAGTAATATTCGCTATAATTTCGTTTAGATAAAATTCCACAAATTTTTCATTCTAGTACGAAAATGGTCAAAATATTGTTAGGCCTACTTCAGGTCAAAAAACGTGCTTCCTTTTGTTGGACTTTTAGCTAAGGAACTCGTCGGCGCGACTTAGAAAACCAACGTGTACCAAATGTGGACGAAATCGGACTATAAATGCGGCTGTGCGAAGACATATACAGTATATTGTTAAATGACACTCCTAAATTTGTTCTGGGACCATGATCAGTGCTCATTGACCATTCCCGACTTTAGGTCTCACTATAAGGATCACTGTAATAGCTCATCTTTCGTATCGAAATTGGCTTAAAAAGGTTATTTTTTATTAGTAATTATTTAGGAAAATTGACTTCTGTTATTAAGTTTTATATAAAACATTGTAGAGATGGAAAAACAGGTACAATGACGGTTAGAAAAAAAAAACAGGTTAGAAAATTCCCCTTATAGGCCAGTCGGTAGAAGTAATTTTAGAACAAAAGTTCCAGTAATTTACAATACGGCTGATTTTTTTTATAAGTACATTAAAGTATGTAGATTAACATAAAAAAAGTTTACCAGTCTATCGATTTCCCAAAGTCGAAAAAATAAATCAATTATCATTTTTTCCTCGATTATCCTTAATATTTCAAGCTGGGATAGAGAAAAATAAAAATACCACCGCGTAGGGGAGGTATTTTTCAATAAAAAAGGTCGTATGTATTTATTTCGTCCGAGCAATGGTTTGTCTGGAAAAATTCGATAATGCAGGTATGTACGAGTATTTTGCAGCAGGGGAAATCACTAAAAGGGGGAAACCTCATTCATATATAAAGCGTCGGCTCATTATAAATTGGCTGAATTTTAATACAGTATATCGAATTGAAACTTGACATAGGAGTTAAAATATATATTTTAAACATTTATGCTTAGTCTCAGCTTGTTACCTTGAAAATGACCCGATCTAGAGCCACTCGACTTATGGATCGACTTTTTAGAAAATCGATAGACTGGTAGACGTTTTTTTATATTAACCTACATACTTTAAGGTACTTATAAAAAAAAAAAATCAGCCGTATTGCAAATTACTGGTAGTTGTAACCTACACCGACTGGGCTATTAGTTTGAAATATCATTTGAAGACTCCTCCCCTCTTAAAACTTTCCTTGGTGCAGCGCTAGGCGATGTGGCAACATGTTTGTATCGTTCATGTACACATCAGGAATATTAATACCAATACAACACAGTTCCCCCAACTCCAGAACTCTTCCAACTAACTGGTTTTGTATTTGACTACTTTGTGTTGTAAACGTGACCAGAATGGAATGCACTTTGTTCTAGTAGCTAATTACATTTATAATTTCTTTTAAAGGTTAGGTAAAGTAGAGCTAGAGTGCAAACCCGACATGTTTGTTTTAGATTTAGTATGAATAGAGCGCCGAAGGGTTATGATCGCATTGTTTCTAGCTAGACAAATGTTCATGGCCTTACGTTAACCCCTCGTCTATAAAACACCTGAAAATAACTCCGTAAAATTTGTAAGGAAAGACCATAGTTAAAGATAAGAAAAGGTTAGGACGCTTTAGTTAACAACATTTGTTATACAGCTTATCCCAGCTTATGACAGTGACGACTCCCTTCCTCGCTTGTCCTTACGGTTGACTCGGCTGCTTACCTGATGCAAGGCGTAACGCCGTTCACATACTTTTGAGACACCATGTATATTTATTATATGCATACGAATATAATTTATTCCGATATGGAGGAATTTGCAGTTTGAAATTATTGTGCAAATAGACTTTACCATTAACAAAAAACAAGACATTATTGAACTACTATTATGTTTATTACTTATACAGGGCGTTTGAAAAGTCTGGGAACAGCTTAATATCTCAAAATGTACGAGTCTTATGAGATAGAAATAAAAACATTTATTCATAACCATAAAAGAACCAATTTTTGGTGAGTTTGAAAATTTTTTCCTCCATCTTTGGATCCGCCATCTTGGAAGGAACTTAATTTTTTTAGCGGGAAGGTGGTCTTGTGATACATAATTTCGATGTAGAATTTCGAGAGATAACCAACGGTGAAATTTGCAATCCATATCTTTTACCTATTAAAAATGGCGGTCAAAAAACAACGAAATCGTGTTTTCCGATTTTGCCCTATTTTGCTGTACTATTTAAAACAAAATTAATTCTTCTTCTTTTTGGATTCAGAATTAAATAAGCTTTCAAACGATAAGCCAAACAACTGTATTTGGTTGAACCACTCGAAATCAATTTTGAAAAAATCAAAATGGCTTTAACTCAACATTTTTTAATACTCCTAAATATCGTTTTGGGACAAACAAACAAAAACAAACAAATTTTACCTCTTTATAATATTAGCATAGATTAAATGATTGTTATTATTTTTGCATATGGTATGTTTACTTATTTTCTTATGTAGGCCTAAGCACGTTTTGATTCTACTGAGATGTGATTAGTTATATTTTTAAAATTTTGTCTAGCTAAGTTTATATTTTTAATTATTAGTGTTATTTTTGTATATGTTTTTGTTTATTTATACTCTTAAAAATGTATTCAAAGAATGCATAATAAAAACAAAATAATTGATAACTTCTTATTTTCTTTTTTTTAAATATAGTTTAACACAATATGTTCTCGAACAACAATAGATTTGTATTGTATTAGCACAGCCAGAGATACTGTGGAATAATATAATCTACTCTTTGAGGGATTGAGGTTATAAGCTACTACATTGTAAACAACGCACGGTGATGTGAAAATAGGTCAACTAGTTACGATAAGTCTAGCATAGTATCTATAATATAAACGTATCTGTTGAGCATGATTCAAGCGAGACATCGCCAAGGTCAATCCATGATCACGTGATCCGATCGGATACATGTATCGCCTAGCCGAAGTTAAGGTAAGGAGAGGTGTGCTAAAATTGGTGTTCTGGATGTAACCGGGTGAAGCTAGAAGTAGAAACTGTGGAGGGGGCGCGGAGAGCGACGTCGTTGTAGAAGCGTCAGTCGGCAGTTGCGTGTCGACCGTCAACATGGGCAGAGATAAGATGATGAATAAAACTCCGTCCACTGTATCGGTGACGGGCAACAATGGGATAGGTTATCAGTGGGAATACGCGAAAGTCGATGATAACAGGACCAAATGGGAAAAAGTTAAAACTACCATATGGAACAGTGAGACGAATCAGTTTTTCGGACGGACTGCCAAAAGTTGGGGTAAGTCCGTGTGTTTATACGTTCATCTTGTAGGTTAGGTAGAAGGACGCATTGTTAATACAATTTGAATAGTTCTGTCGATTAGTTCAAAGTATGGATAGGACCTGAGGAAATTTTCAGAATTTACCATAAGTTTGATTGTATTTTATGACGCCTTTTTCTCGCAAACCTTTCCTACGTTGTACATTTTCACTTTTACAATAAAGAGTAAATAATAAATTACGGAATGTTAATTAGCTTCATCACTCGTGAACATTAGAGGTTTGCTTTAAATTTAATTAAACTTAGTTTGATATCGTTTGAGTTACGGCATGTGCCCGACTCACAGACGGAACTGTTAGTTTTTAGTTGAAACATAAAGAATTAAATCATATTTAAAGCCTGGAAGAAAAGAACCATTAAACATGCAAAAATGGAATATTGTAATATTATATGACCCAGTTGATAATACGAAATAATGACAAACAGGATATAAGAGCTTATCTATATTATATTTCGTTGTTGTACGCGTCGAAATTTACATAAATGTTATATTATACGGTACAGACTAAGTGCCACCTTTAAAGGGAAAATTGTAAGTTTTAAAACTGAATTATTTATGTTAACAGAAACTTCTAACAAAATTCCGATTTAAGAAGCTTTTTAAAATCAGCTGTTGTATAAACGATATTTGATTTGACAAATATCAGCTGATCGTTGTTCCCATATGTTGGCGCTTAGATGAGAGTAACAAAACCTTTTCTTATATTTTAAGCTAAAATTAAATATTAAAAATGTACATTCCTTTGTAAACTATTTGTAAAAGTATATTTTTAATTTACCAAATACAGACTTATCAGCTTTAGATAAAATATATTTAATTTTTACTAATATGAAATTCAAGCAAAATATTCCATTTCCGCCTTTATAGCTTTAGCTATGAGTCAATATTAAGTAGATTCTGGGATACAATAACTATCATTAAATCAGAATCTTTTATATATTTATTGTAGGCCTACTAGCAGGTCCCCGTGGCTTGGTACACGGTCCAAAGATTCGCCGCTTAGTAATAAATGTTTATTGTTTTAGGGGTTGTTATTGTTAATACATTTTCACCCCTTAGCAGCACGCTATAAAATGCAAATATGATTTACATACTATATATGTATTGTAAAAAATAAATGTACCAATTTCCAGCTCTCTAGCTTAATGGGAAGTATAATAATTAATTTGTATTGTTTCAGGGGTTGTTACATTTTTACCCCTTAGCAGTACACTAAAAAATACAAATATGGTTTAATTTATATATATATCTTGTAAGAAATAAATGTACAAATTTCCAGCTCTCTAGTCTTAATGGAAGTATAATAATACATTTTGTTTAAAAATGCAAAACTCAATGCACCTCTTTTTCCCAAGAAGAGCCACGGAAGAAATAATACTTTAATTGCTATAACGTTATTTTATTAGAAGTTTTTATTAATCGTTATCATCAATGGACACTCAACTAGTGAAACGAAATGCCAACGAAGTATTGATTCATGTTTAGTTACAATTGTATATATGACAGTGTTTATACCTACATCTTTATGAAATGGTTTTATCGTTAATACAGAGACTAGACTCCCGTACGGTACCGGATTGTGAAAAATTTATCTAGAATAAATCTAGAACCAAAGTATATTTATATTCATAAAAAAATCAGTTATTGAAATTATCCCTAATACTTCTGTGTTAACGGGACACATTGAAATGAAGCTAACACAAAACGTCGAATAGGAGGTAGCAAAAGCAAACTTTGAATTCACGTGGTTAAAGGTTACAATATCTGCCACTTTGTTTTAACTGATTTAACCAGCCCTTGCTTTTTGTAGTAGAGGCCTTGCCCATGCTCGCTTCGCTTACCAACCCCGGTTGAGACTCTTGGTGCATGAAGTCAATGCAAACAGATTATTGTAACTCGGATATTTTCACGGATCTGACGAATGTTATAAACGGTGAAGTTTATACATAGATAATGCAAGACAGAGATCAAAATAAACAACCCCAATAATTCGAATTGTGACATGCGTTGTAATATCACCATTAATATTTAAATAATCAATAGTCAACATTTCAAAGCAATTTTAATAATTCCATCTAAAGGAAACAATACTACCAGTATTACACCAGAAGTTTAAATTAAAATACAGAAGGCTTTTTTGTTTGCTTTTATCTAAACTTAAAAAAAAGTTGTGAAGAATAATTACCTGATTCTAAATTTGAAAAATTGGTTGAAAATAAAACGTGTTTTGGTTCGTTGTAGGCCTAACCTAAAATTATGTTAAGCTTTTGATCCAAATCAGCTGTTTTATTTATAATAATTATGTAACAAACAAATTAAATGTTTGAATTGAATTATATTAGAGTAAGAATTTTTTTATTTTTGTTTTTGTTTGCTTTTAGTTTGTTAATTTAACCTAAAAAAGCTGTTGGTTGTGAAGAATTAATTTATAATAAACTGATTCTAAATTTGATAATAATTGTTTGCTGTATTGTAATGAATGTAAATAAACACCTGTTGCTAAGCTTTTGATCCGAACAGCTGTTTTATCAAAATTTTTACGTTTTAAAATACAAATTTTGCTAAATCCTTTCTTAGAATGCGTACATGACCACATAAGAACATACCTTTAAATTTTTACTTTCTCACTATACTATAGTAGAGAAAGTTTAGTGATCGCAATAAAACCGATGTTGATATTTTTGTGGAAATATCCGTTTTGGGACCCCCTGAGTTCAAAAAAGTGGTTTTTACAAAATGTCTGTATGTCTGTATGTATACAAAGCTAGAGCAAAAACTATTCGATCGATTTCAAACACATTTGCACCAGACATACCAAGTAGGCCTGTATAGATGCATGAAAAAGAATTTTCAAAAAATTTGAAAAACGACCCTTTTTTGGCAAAAAAAACTTCAAAAAATCAGTTATGATTTTTTTATAAAAAAACGGCTCTAACGATTTTGATAAAATTTCGCTTATTTGTAGCCCTTAATCTACCCTACCATATGCAAAAATCCGCATCTTTCTAAAAATTCTCGTTTAGATAATAATAATAATAATAATAGATTTTTGGGGTTTTATTGGCCATAAAGGGAGTTGTTTTTCAAAATTTTTCAAAAACTTTTTTCGTGCATCTATACAGGAATAATTGGCGTGTTTGGTGCAAATTTGTTCGAAATCGATCGAATAGTTTGCTCTCTAGATAATAATAATAATATTTATTACTTAATCTCCTACTTTAATAAATCACCTCTCCTACCCCACCTACAATTATTATGAAGTCACAGTGAATCTGTTTAGTAATTTAAATATGTTCGTGAGAAAGTATATGCCATTTCTTGGTACAGTTTATTGTATTTGTTTGTATCCTAACTAGTTTTTGCACCTAGTTGATTCTAAGCCAATCAGTCATTCAGTCAGGACTGAATACAGCCTTTTATATATAAATACTAGTAAGCCCCGTGAAAAATCACAGGCTGATTAATTAACTATACATCAGAAATACATAATTTATAAAAAATACTATTTAAAAACAGCAAACTATATATAGGCCTACCTAACTATTCTAGGGGGATATTTAACTCGGTAAATGTGTAAAATTTTGTAAGGATATTCAGATATGATTTATAAAACTGTAGGCCTATTTGTGAACATTTTGTATGTATATACAGTATATTATTGAATATAAAAATAAACATAAAAATAGTCTTTTAATTGCTTTTTATTTCATATTTATATACCAAATTATTAATATTTTAATGAAGAAATTAATATTTAAATATGTTTATATCTTATACGAAAATGTACGAATGTTTCCGAAGCTAAACGAATGGGTTACTCTTCTTTAAATTTGTATAAACGGATACATTGATGATAAAAGGTTGTATTTATATTTATTTTATAACGTCAAAGCTAATCTTCTAACGTATTATAGCCTATATTAGTTATATAACTCATATTTAAAATTGTCTTTACAAGACATTTGTTTATTGTTTGAAGTTGAAAACATAACCCCAAAGTACATAATCTACGAAAGGTTTTGTTAAAGTATTACAGAGGATGGGTGAAACAGCTAATATATTGCGTTGTTACTTACGTACTTACGGACGTACACTCGCTTTTATAGGAGTTGATTTATTCGTTGCAACTAATACAACTAAGTGTGTACATAACATCTTGGTTTTATATTAATTTGTGAATTTGTTTTAAAAACTAATGTGCCTTTGTTATTCAGAAAAGTCAAAATATCCACCAGTGAAAGTTTGTTTTCTTCAAATAGGTTCATTAATTTCCAAGATTACTCTGAGCATCCGTACGAACAAGCAAATATATAAACGTTTACTTCTTTCTAATATTAGTAGTCCTTTAGATTTAAAAAAATTGTGAAGATCTTAAGTTTTAATCGACCGTCACTTGCATTGAACCTCTCCTAGAGATTGTGTATTGTCTCTTGGTTAATTAACCGCATTAAATTCAATCACAAGCTTGAATTCTGGAAGTTCATCGATAAAACAGCAATGTATTTGAAAATGTCACAAGTGTACATATTATGTGGGTTAAGGTTTATTAGCTATCAGTATTTGTAAGCTTAGTTATCTATTCCCCTGCTATCGCACAGACAATTAAATCAATATTTAGGCTAAGTCATTGAATCGAAATAAATACGTCACACAAGGTATTGAATTATAATTTTATCAGTATTTTCTAAAGTGAATATTTTACATGCTTTCTGTTAGGAACGTTCTGTGGATAAATTGTTTTTCATTTGTTCTGCCTAACACATTTGTTAGTGCATTATGTATATGTTGAAAATAATTTGAGATATTTTATTCAAATCGGGTATTAAAGGACACAGGTATAAAAAAGTTCGAAATACGAAATTTAAGATCGTTGATTTCCGTACTGGACAGGATATAATTTTATTAGTAACTAGGGGAGACCCCGGCGTGCTCCGTACGACAACCCCCAAAGGAACATTCTAAAAACATATGATATGTTTTATTTATAATAAAGGCGTAGGATTAGTAATAACCTCAAAACTAAGATGGTAAATAATGTTAAATGTTCAAATTTATTATTTCTTATATTTTATAATAGTATGTAGTTACAATAATGATTAAAAGAACCAGCAAGGCACAGGTCTACACTTTAAAACCCTAACCTAAAAGCTAGAAATACAAAAATAATTCGACCACGCAGCTGAACCGCTGAGCAAATTTCCAAAATTAAGTTTATAGGCCTATGTTTTAGGGTTTCAACCAAGAATTTGCGAAATAGGTCTACTCACGAAGGCGTTGAACAGCTGTCTGTGTACGCAATATATTAGTACAACACTTGATCTGTGATTATATTTGAAACTTCTTTATAAACCAAATTAACCCTTCAGAATATCACCTAGAGGGTGTTTGGATTTAAAAACAATATTTTACTTAGATTCTTTTCGTGCGAAATAGTGCCTGATTCAGTTGAAACTTGAAACCAAGCGTCTAAACTAAACTTAAACATGTTTGCTCGTTATTCGCAACCACCTATTTGCAGTACACTCTGGTGGTCTGTTGTCTGTTACACTCTACATGCTGCGTTTAATCATTTCGTTTACAACTACAGTATTAGTAAAATAACATTTGCATTGGAATCAATACACTCAGGCGAGATATTTTGTCGACAGGTTCTTTCTTCCATAAATATTGTAGAAAAAGTCCCAATTATTTTATAGAGGGATCTAATGTTTTAATAACTGGAATGAATTTTCTATCAGGCTCAGAACCGGAGCTTTTTTGAGGGCAAAATGAGTAAGAATTTTACTTTAGTGTAGGCTATATTAAAAATAGCAGCTTAACGTAAAAAAATAGCAGCAGTGGTATTTGGCAGTAGATTTGGTCTATCGCGAGGGAAAGTATTTAGTAGGGCTTCTTTGCAAGAGGGTTAGTGTAGGCTAAACCTCGATAATTAAAGGTTGTTAGCTTTATTTTGTTAGTCAAATTCATCTTCATAAATACAAATACATTAACAATAGTTATTAGACTCACCACCAGCAATCCTTTGGAGATTAATTTTCAATTAAAAGTCACTTGTGTACACTACACGTGTTTCGAACATTTGTCGTCCATCGTCGGGTGATCAAAAACACTTAATTAAAAACATTTAACACAAAATTACATTTACACAATCAATACTAGCGCACAATAAAACATATAAACGTCCACGCTATCATATCTTTATTGAGGCACTACTCAGTGCACTGTCAGACATCTTGTTACGCGTTTAACATTGCTCTTATGGAAGTTTTAATAACATAATTTAATAATAATAATAATAATAATAATTTAAATAACATTTTAAGATGGTGGCTAGGTCTGCCGAGCTTCAAGGGGTGGTATATGCAATATTAGAGACACATTTAAGGGGTAGTATATGTAATATAGATACACATTTAAGGGGTAAAGTATGCAATTTTGATACACATTTAAGGGATAAAATTTTAGCAATATAAATTTTACTTTGAATTGTACAAATATTTTAGTGGTGGGTACGCGTAAATCCTAGTCTGTGTATGTTGTTAGGGGTGTGTGTGGATGAAGGGGTAGAGTATGAAATCTTGACACATATTTAAGGGTTAATGTATGCAATATAAAGGGTGTTTAGCGATAAGTGTTATAAACTTCGTACGGGAAATGGTTCTATAGGTGAAAATAAAGAGAAAATCAAGAATAAAATGTTTTCGAAAATCGCTTCGTTTGTAGATGTCCTCCATTTTTCCTAAATATATCATATCTAGAGAATGGTTTGTCCGATCTAGTTCAAACTTGGCATAAAGTTTAACCTAGCAATGATCTAAGTTAAGAAAAATATACGATTAAATCCAATAATGCGTTTCAAAATGGCGGTTCTTTGAACATTAATTACCAAAAAACCGTACATTTTAACAAAAAATATCAAAACACCTTTTTGTAGCCCTTTTAATTCCCTAACGGATGGTGCAACAGTCAAAACAATCAGACGAATAGTTGAGTTATGGATAATAACATCATACATACCCACCATATTGTTGTGTTTACTCTGTTGGTATATGATGCCGGGATGAACAAGCCAATTATTATACCAATTATAATCGGGTGGGAGTAGCTGTGACCTGTACGTAGCGTAAGACATAGATTGAAACAGATTACGCAATATCACCAACATCTCTAATTTTGTCCATAATGTTTACATTTTTTCAATTTTTTAACAGGAATTTTAAATATTTTCGGAATAAAAAGTAGCCTAAAATATTCTCTGAAATGTCCTCTACACGTTAATAATTAAAGTTTCGTGAAAATCCGTTTAGCCATTTCAGAGATTAGCCCGGACAAACAGACAGTAAAAAAAAATTTAAAATACATGTTTAGATTTTTGTAAAGTGTGAATAACCAGATGAGCTTAGAAAGAAAATTATTTCGAAATCACAGATAATTTTATTTATGTGTATAGATGTTTCGATCTAATAGAACACAAAGTGTTTGGTAAATGCTACTGGCTCTTTGTAATGTAGTATTATATTTCCTCTTGAGAAGCAGTACATTTAAGACTAACTAAGACGTATACAAACTGCAAAACGAAAGAATTGAAACTGTGGTGCTCAACGGAGAATTAAAATTCACACCAGTGACAGTCTGGTCGGCATAAAGTTAGGACTTTGCACTGTATATATTTGGGTGCAATAAACTTTGTGCTTTTTGTTTGTGTGAAGACAGATAAACAAACATTTCTGATATTGATAACAGAAAAGCTTTCTCACGCTCACAGAAATACAGAGTGTCCATTTTAACAGGGCCACTACAGTACTGGAATCTCCAAAAGTACAAGATGTACAGCAAACTTTTAATCAGGGACTTTCAGTAATATTTAGACAACGATAAAATCAAAGAGTTATATTCAGTTTGAAATAATTTTAAACTGGCCTTTTAAACACATAACCAAAATATAAATTTTGTATACTTTTTTGCTATATTTTTTTCAAGCATAAAAACTTCTTAAAATGGTCTGTAGAGTCGGGCTGTTCACAAAATACAGGGTGTTCCATTGCAAATTATCAAGTTGACCACCATATTGGAAACGCGTTCGACGAATAAACTAATTTTTGTGAATTGTGTTCTGTGTTTTTAGGCTTAGAAAAATATATTTTCTACTTGAAATTTATATTATAATAAACAATTCTATCTTGCAGCTGAACTGCTGACGTGAGTTGAGAGAATTTCGCATTTTGAGTTTATGTTTTTTAGGGTTTCAACCAACTATTTTGGAAATTGGTCATAAGGGCTCTGAATAGCTGCCTCAGTGTACAAAATATATTAGTAGAATTTGTTTATACCTCAGACTCCAGCCCAGGCTAAAGTGCTGCTTTGTTTCGCTCTCTTGTTCGACAATGCAGCCTCGGATTATTGGTTGTTTCGCTTCGCTCGCAGCGGACAAACGAGGTAAAAATACAGGGTGCTCTTCCGATATTTTACGTTTTTATCGATGTTGAGAAAACCAGACGGGCTGTAAGGTCGTGTAAAAAAACATAATGTGCAGCATAATCTCAAAAAGTTTCATTCTAAGAACGGAAAATATCAACCAAATTTACTTGCGGTCAAAATTACGTGCTTCAGGTTGTTGGATTTTTTTTGCCTAACGAACTTAGAAACCCAAGCGACTTAGAAACCCAACTTGTGTACAAAATTTGTACCAAATCGGATGTAAATGCGGCCATTAAACACATAAATATATCGGAGTGCGGACTCATAAATATATACAATATATAGATTTTAATGACATCCGAAAACGTGTTCTGGGGACCATGATCGGTGCTCATTGGCTACTCCCTAACTTAGGTCTCACCATAAGAGTCACTGACCATAAGAGTCATATCTCATCTTTTCTATAAAAATAACAACTTGGATAATTAATGCGTGTAAAAAGTGTAAAGTTTGAAGGTCTTCTGCGAGTTGTGCCTTGCCTAATAATGTCCTACGTGTGGTTTCGAAACCTTACCTCAAGGCTAACAACGTACTGAAATTAGTGCCTCTTATCTAAATATTCAAATTAGAATGTTGGTAACAATTGTTCTAATTTAGTTTTGCTTTTACTTAAAACAAAGGAAAGTTTTGTTAAACTAGCCAGAGGTAACCTTTACTCTTTATTCTACCCTTTACTTTTAAGTTTCTCGTATAGAATTCCATTTTGTACGTTTTAGTCTGTATTTGAAAGTAGTAGCTTTCTTATTTGAGACACAAGACAATTTAGTTGTAGATCAAATGTCATTAAAGATGACGACTTTGTTGTTGAAACGCGTTTCACAATTAAACATATTTTTGTGAGAATTATGTTCAGTGTTCAGTCAAGCTCGATTATTTTTATATTAAACTATTGGACCAGGCAATGTTTCGCTATCACTTGATTTTGGTATATTTCGTATAAATACATACTTAGATTAAATCAACAAAACACGATTCAATGAGAGTATTGAAAAATTAACTATGAAGAGATTTGTGACTAAAATAAGATTCTTATGATCAGAGCAGGTGGCAGAACGCTTATTAAACATATGGGTTTTTAATGTTAATGTAATTTATTTTATATGGGTAGCTATTTCGTTTTAATTATTATTTAATTTTAAGGGTAGTTATACCATTTTATTACCTTCACTTAAGAATTCGAGTTGTATTTGGTTTTATATAACTTATTACACAATATTACACAAATTTAGTTTTTTAGCTTGTAGGATTTTAGTGCAATTAATTGTTATTGTATAGGGATAGCCACCCCATTATAATGTCTTTGATTATAGTGACCATATTCTCTAAACACGCCTGGTACTAATATATTATGTAAATTGTGAACTATTTACTGAAATTAGCTGAGTAATTTTTGAACATATAGAAAAAGTAGGTTAAGTTTATAAATGGGTATTTAATTTTAAGGGTAAGTTACCCCATTTCATCCCTTTCACTTAAGTAATCGAATTTTAAATACATTGTTATTTTACTTAAGAATAATATTGCACAATTTAAGTATTAAAGCTTGTAGGAAGTTAGTTCAGTTTGTACTTATTGTATAAGGTTAGCAACCCCATTTCAAAAACTTGGATTTTATTGATTGTCATTTATAAACACTCATGAGATTAATATGGATAATATGTGAAATTTGTATTAAAATCTGTAGAATAGTTTTTGAGTCTATAAAGGTCAAAGAAACATTCATTTTTACATTAAATAGAGATTCTTATTAGCGAATTTCCATAGGAAAAATGAGCTATTGCACTGGCCCTTATGGTGAGACCCAAGGTTGGGAGTACCAAATGAGCACCGATCATGGTCCCCAGAACACGTTTTGGGGTGTCATTAAAATTCATATATATATATATATATATGTATTACAACGAACAAGGGTTTCGCCCCTTTCTTTGTACGTCAATTATACAACGAACAAGGGTTTCGACCCTTTTGTTCTTTTGTTGTACAATAAGTTACAACACCTACTGGAAGCCTTTAGCCAAAATTTTATCTTTAGCTTAGGTGATGCAACTGGGTGTCTGATACCTATTTCTATAAGTATTTTGACTGACTCTAACACTCTAAAATAGCTTCCAGAAATTAATAAGTTTACTAGCTCTGAATTTAGTTTACAAGAACTTTTGTTTATTTGTGATCTCAGGGAAATGAGAACAGTGGAACAGCCCTTATAACTTACCTTTTTTGTGCTTCGATTATTTCTACAGCTAAACACATTTATTCGACTATTACTAATAAAGGAAAATATCATGAATGGATAACCATAAAACAGGTAATTGATTACTCTCAGTATTTCCGTGTAAAAATTAATAGTTAATTTATTCAAAAATCAAAATCAAAACTTTTTCAAAATGAAAACATAAACAACTCTCTTTTTCTCACCATCTGCTTGTACATGCAAATTATACACAATATCAAGGTTAAACCTATAATTCTATTTTCTAATAGGCTTTTCAGACAGTCTAATTTTATAATCAATTTAACTTTTAATTTATTTGAATTTAATTTATTTACATTTATTATTTAAGTTTAGGTAATGTCGAATTTACGTTTATTTAATTTTATGATTTGAATTTAATTTGAAACTAACCTATCTCAGCCAGTACTTTAAATATTTTTATTGAATTTACTCAGGCAATTAATTAAAATGGGGGACAACGTATTCTCGTTTACACATACCTTAATTCAGCGTTTTTAACCGCCAGTTTTCCGTGATAGAAGCCGCTATGTTGATCAGCTGATGCTGGAGCTGCCAGGATGCTGTGTATGATAGTCTGGATTTTCTGATTTAAAGTTGTTGGGTTGATATGATGGCTACAGATGTACTTGAAGAGCAGACCTGGTAGAATCTAGTCGAGTTACAGTTGATCCTATTTCTTTCTTGGTTCGTGAGAAGTGAAGTATCGTTTAGAAGATCATGTCCTGAAGGATTGCTTATGTCGTCTCAGTATCGCCAAATAGAGTTATTCTTGCATTAACTCATTTGGATAGGCCGTAGAGTTACTCCTGAAGAACTACTTCTGACTTGTAGTTTAATTTATAGTTGAACATTATTTATGTTTGACGAAGTAAAAATATAGTAGTGCTCGTGATACTAAGGCTTTTAAGCATAGCACGTAGTATACGAACTTGCAGAATAATACTTGCTGCAGAGTGACGTGAAGTCTACCTTCGTAAAATTTTGAGTCTTCCCGGATTTTCCGAGTCTAATCCTTTATACACTTCGTGACGTCATTTCTTCCTAGCCCTCTCCATCATTTTCTCAGTAAATTTGTTTTCCTTTTCTAGAAACTTTTTTGATCTAGAAATATATCTAAATTTGCACTGGTTTTCCTTTCATTTTCCTGGAAAACACCAATTTCTCTGGTTAATTCGGCTGTTGGTTGACGCCCCTTTCTGTGCCCGCGGCTTCATCCCTTCCACTTTGACTATCGAATCTTACTGGTTTTTCTTTTCTAGTTGTATCTTTTTTTTTCTTTTTAAGTTTTCTATAATTTTTCTTTTTCACTTTTTTCAGATTGTTTCTGGCTATCAGTACGTTTTTGAATCGTGTCTGTACTATAATTTTAACGCTTGCGCGGCACGTCTACGCTTTCCCGCATTTTCCCGCGACTGTCTTTCGCGTTCAATGTCTTTTTTGTTTGTTTACGCTGATTGTCTTTAACACCTGTACAGTTCTAACACTTTTCACCACTTTTACTAATTTCTTCTCTTCTGGGACTTAGCCTACAATCGCAAAAAAGTTCTTTGGGGTTTTTTTTATTTACTACGCGAAAAATGTTTAAGTTACTGGTTTCCTAACCATACAATATTAATCTAAACCTAAATCTCTTTACCTTTTTATTATTAAAAATTTAAAAATTAAACTTTTACTACTTTAAAAAGCGTGAAAACTCTTACCCTTTTATCTTAATTTAATTTTACTTTTTGTTCCCTTTTTTACACAGAACTATTCATTATCTAACAACTCTTGTGAGTGGAAACCTATGATTTTAATAATTTTTTTTTAGGGTGTGTGAAATTTGACACTTGAGCTAACTTTTTTATTTTCAATAATTTGACATTTTCTTATTTAACCTTTTATTTTCGTCTACTTATAAAGATTCCAAAAATGTCTGACTTTTTCGGTTTCGAGTTAAATTGAACTTTTCCCTTAACTTTACCCCTTGTTTACTTTGGTATTATTACCTTTTATGATTTGAAATTCGCACGGCCCTAACTCACGCTTTTAGCGCTACGTAATAAACCATGAAAATCACAAATGCATAAAATTCCTGGATTCCTTTATTCCCCTAAAACTCAGCTACTTTCAGGCAAAGTCAGATTTTCATTCTTGACGTGTCCTTGATCAAGGTTCATCTTGGGAGATAAGCCTTGCTCTGATTTAACTTGTATTTTTGACTAACAATTGACACGCACCGAAGTCCGGCCTTGAAAACATCGAATTTCATAATTTAATATAAAACCCGATTTTCCCGCCTTACAACGGCTTATATCCGTTGTAGTATATATGTGTTCGCACTCTAGCGGCCGCATTTTAAGTCCGATTTGGTTCAAATTTGGTACACGTGTTGGGTGTCTATGTCGCTCGGGCGAGTTCGTTAGCAAAAAAAAAATCCAACAACCGGAAGTACGTTTTTGACCGGAAGTAACTATTATTTGAGATTTTTACTACGAGAATGAAAATTTTTTCTAAA
>JAGFPH010007024.1:0-21720 GCA_018207615.1 Philaenus spumarius | reverse complement strand
CCCCCCTAAAATTTCGAATGTTTTTGAAACCCTTTCTTAGTGAGCACCTATGGCCCTAGAGGAAGCTACGTACCAAATTTCATTCCAATCCGTTCGGTAGTTTTGAAGAAGTCATTTTTTAATAACTTTGATACCTCCAAACCCCCCTAAAATTTCGAATTTTTTCAAACCTTTCCTTAGTGAGCACCTTTGGCCCTAGAGGACGCTACATACCAAATTTCATTCAAATCCATTCGGTAGTTTTGAAGAAGTTATTTTTTAATAACTTTGATCCCCCTAAACCCCCCTAAAATTTCGAATTTTTTCAAACCCTTTCTTAGTGAGCACCTATGGCCCTAGAGGAAGCTACATACCAAATTTCATTCCAATCCGTTCGGTAATTTTTGAGAAATCGTGATGAGTGAGTCAGTGAGTCTGTGGGTTTTGGCTTTTATATAGATTAGATATTAAACCTATAATATATTATTTCAGATCATTTTACTTTCTCACTATACTATAGTATAGAGAAAGTATAGCGATCGCAAAAAAAATCGATGTCAAGATTTTTGTAGATATTTTATTTATCCGTTTTGGGATCCCCTGAGTCCAAAAAAAGTGTTTTTTACAAAATGTCTGTCTGTATGTATGTATGTCTGTATGTATACAAAGCTAAAGAGAAAACTATTACATCGATTTCGAACAAATTTGCACCAAACATGTCAATTAGGCCTGTATAGATGGACGAAAAAGGTTTTGACAAATTTTGAAAAACAACCCCCTTTTTGGCCAAAAAAACCCCAAAAAATCAGTTATTATTTTTTTTATAAAAAACAGCTCTAACGATTTTGATACAATTTGGTTTATTTGTAGCGCTTAATGTACCCTACAATATACAAAAAACTGTATCTTTAAAAAAAATTTCGTTCAGATAGCAATAACAATAATAACTGATTTTTGGGGGTTTTTGGCTAAAAAGGAAGTTGTTTTTCAACATTTTTCAAAACATTTTTTCGTGACTCTATACACGCCTAATTGACATGTTTGGTGCAAGTTTGTTCAAAATCGATCGAATAGTTTTCTCTTTAGGTAATAATAATAGTAATAATATTATTAGTTACTCTAATATTTTAATGTAATGTCCCATCTCCTACTTTAATACAATTAATTATGAAGTCACAGTTGGGGTTACATACAGGGGTTGGCGTGCGAAGCACGCAATGCACTATATATCGAAAATGCTCCCAATACGGGAGTTTTCGTGCGAAGCACGCAATGCATTGCGTATTGAAAACCCTCCCAATACGGAGGTTGGCGTGCGAAGCACTCAATGCACTCTGTATTGAAAATATTCCCAATACGGGGGGTTGGCTTGCGAAGCACGCAATGCATTGCCCGATAATAATTTAAATATGTTTGTGAGAATGTATGTGCCAGTTTCTGGTACCGTTTATTTTACATTAAATTTAGTAAATTACGTTTTTGGATCGAAAATGTTTATTAGCCGAATTTTTGAAGAAATTCTCGACCCAATTTGAAAATTACTTTATATATATATATATATATATATATATATATCTGTTTTATTCCCAGATCGATAAGTAGTAGTAAATATGCTTCAAAATTGCTGATTTTTTGGTGAAAGGGTCCTAGTAGGATTCTTCAAATACACTTTTTTTTGTTTTTCGATCGGATTAAAAATGGCGGAGTTATACCGATTAATCGTTTTTGGGTATGGATTTAAGGGTATATAAGTATATGTATTTTTCCCACTTTGATAAAATGGTAGTAAATATGCTTCAAAATAGCTGAAATTTTAGTGGAAGGGTCCTTGTAGGATGTCCCTGACACTAATATTTTCATTTTTCGATTTTACACAAAATGGCGGCTTGTTTGATTTAAACCAAAATGGCAAAGTTAGAGCGAGGAAATTGCATTATTACTCCCACCCATAAGCCCTTGTGCAGATTTTGAGCTATATCGTTCGAAAGGTAATTAAATTTACTACAATCCTGTGGAAAGGTATTTCAGGTACAGTCCCCGGAACAAGGAACAAAATTGATAGAAAGCTCCCGATAAATGATTTTTTCAATATAAATGTCAGGTTTTTGCGCGATTTCTCCCACTCATAAGCCCGTGTGCAATTTTTGAGCTATATCGTTCGAAAGGTAATTAAATTTACTACAATCCTGTGTAAAAGTAATTTACGTACAGTCCCCGGAACAAGGAACAAAATTGATAGGAATCTCCCGATAAATGGTTTTTTCATTATCCACATCAGGTTTTTGCTCAATTTCTCCCACTCATAAGCTTGTGTACAATTTTTGAGCTATATCGTTCGAAAGGTAATTAAAATTCCTACAATTCTGTGCAAAAGTAATTCAGCTACAGTCCCGGAAACAAGGAACAAAATTCTTAGGAAACTCCCGATAAATGATGTTTTCATTATAAATGTCAGGTTTTTGCGCAATTTCTCCCTTTCATAAGCCCGTGTGCAATTTTTTAGCTGTATCGTTCGAAAGGTAATTAAATTTACTACAATCCTGTGCAAAAATAATTCAGTTACAGTCCCCGGAACAAAGAACAAAATTGATGGGAAGCTAACGATAAATGTTTTTTTTCATTATCCACGTCAGGTTTTTGCGCAATTTCTCCCACTCATAAGCCCGTGTACAATTTTTGAGCTATATCGTTCGAAAGATAATTAAATTTAGTACAATCCTGTGCAAAGGTAATTCAGGTACAGTTTCCGGAAAAAGAATCAAAATTGATAAGAAAATCCCGATAAATGCTTTTTCATTATCAACGTAAGGTAATTAATAAGCAATTTCTCCCACTAATAAACCCCAGTGCAATTTATGAGCTATATCATTCGAAAGGCAATTAAATTTACTATAATCCTGTGCAAAGGTATATTTGGAACAGTTTCTGGAACAGGGAACAAAACTCATAGTAAACTCTCATTATAAAATACTAGTTATTCCCTGATAAGAAAATTCGGCTATAGTAATGCGGCAGTGCTGCTTACGGGTTTTTTTTTCTAAATTGTAGTGGATTTTTTTAGTTGTATAAATTCAAAATATTAAAATATACAGATGGTGTAATTATTCGTGGTGCTATATTTTGGTTAGGAACCAGTGTGTTGAATGTGTTTTTAGCGAATTTCTATAGGAAAGATGAGCTATGCAGTGACTCTTATGGTGAGACCTAAGGTCGAGAGTAGTAAATGAGCACCGATCATGGTTCCCAGAACACATTTTGGGGTGTCTTTAAACATTATTATTTTCTTTATTGATTTGTAATAATTTTTCTGCTTACACACTTCCTCAGCAAGGGTTAATTTAATTAAATTATTAGTGAAAATATAATAAGTGTATATGTATTCTCTCTCTAACGGTCGCTTAGTTTAAATTTGGTACATTCATTGGTTGTCTAATTAAGTAGCTCGGACAAGTTCCTTAACCAAAAATTTCCAACAACCGGAAGCTCGTTTTTTAACCGGAAGTAACTAGTTTCTAGATTTTTCGTACTGAAATGAAACTTTTTAGGATTTTATTTGTACGATATTATTTTGCACATTTTGTTTGTTTACACAACCTTATAGCTCGATTGGTTCCCCCGAAATCGTTGAAAAAGTAAAATACCATACAAGTACCCGATTGAAATTCACTTGGATGATTTTACCGTGGGGGCATCATCTGTTCCGAGGCCGCAAGGTCGAGGTGCAAACTCGCAAATCGAGTTTTTCCGCTGCAAGTGGGAAGAAGCAACGAGTGAGTCGAAGCAGGAAGCTTAGGTGCAAACAAATTCTACTAATATATTTCGTTCACACAGACAGCTACTCTACTTTTTTTTTATGGTTTACAAAACGCAATTTGATAATGACGTCCATTTTTTAACATCGACCAAAACGTAAACTATAAATATTGACTTGAATGACAGAACAATTCCTTTAACAAAATAGAACATCTATAAAGTGAGCATCAACGGACGACAAGAAGGTAACGTTTAAAATTAGTCCAATTTTGCTTAACTGCGACAAAGCTTAAGTTGTCCTGAAACGGGAATCATCTTTATAACTTTTTCCTACGTTTTTTACAATACATTTAGCCCACAAATACTTCTACCTACACACGCATAGCTCTCAGCTCGAAAGTATTGATTTCACAATCTCTAGTTTCCAGTTAGAACTGGATTATATATACACCTGTAAATCTATAATCCTGTCGAATGAAATTTTATTGTGTCCAATCAATTTATCCATTTATATCTGTCTGATTTTCTGAGTAGCCTATCTCGGCAATATATAAGATTAGAATACAGTGTGCCTTAAGATTTCTCAGAATCGTACTTGTACTATTGAACTTTTCTTTTCTTTAGACGTTATAGATTAACCAGTATTATAAATAAAAAATAGACTATTAGATGAAATATTTAAATAAAGGTCTTTGATACTATATTCAGTATTATATATTATATAAAGGCTGGCATTATTTTATAAATTACCTTGTTTAGGAAGGCAGATACCAACTAAATTATTAACTGTATAATATAGGGACACTGCAGAAGGAATAAGGAACAAAATAAGGGGTATTTGTTTTGAAACGCAGGGATGTTTATTAAGCCCTTTGGTGGAGGCTGTTTTGATGGGTTTTGGTTCGTGTGGTACTACTTTATTATGCTGACGATAATGGTACCAGAGCGCTTAGAACAGGCTGTACTGGATAAATTAGTAAGTAAATTTAATCAAATCAAAAATGATGTTTTTTAGGAAGGACGGAAGTCAGCAGTTAAAGAAAATTGGGCGTTTGGTAATAAAGCTATTGAAATATTAAAAACCAACAGACTTTATCTAGGCCTACCTAACTATGCTGACAGGAATTTTTAACCCGGTAAATGTGTACAATTATAAGGATTATAAAACTGTAGGCCTATTTGTTAAAATTTTGTATTTATATACGTTATTATATATTTAAAGAAAGATATAAATATTATCTTTTAATTGCATTATTACATTAGTTCTATAAAACATATTTTAAAAAATCAACATCACAAGAAATTATAACGAGTGAAGTTGTAAATATAACCCAAAAATATAATCTATACGCTAGGTTTGTTTAAGTATTACAGATTATGTGTGAATCAGCTGTTATTATATGTTACTCACGTACGGACGTACACTCGCTTTTATAGGATAGATCTAATCCCAAATGCATCGTTTGAAAACAATCACAAGGTAAAGCTGGCTTCGGCGAAAGCTACTATAAACATTATGAATTTGGTCTAAGTTTATAGGTTGTAAGCAGGTTCCATTATCAGTAAAGTTGACTCGTTTTAAAACAGTACAACGGGCAACAGTTTGCTAGGCAGTTCAAATTTGGGGATAGCGCGAGTATCCTAAACAGTGTAAATACCTAAAATACCGGCTGAGCAGGTGGCCCAAACTGATATCTTTTGGTACAGACAATTCGGAGTGATTTATGCAAAATTTTAAATCTTGGAATTTGCTTGAATTAATTCTTTTAATAAAGACAATTAGAACCGAACAACAGAATATTTCTTATTTGAAGCAAAGGTAGGAAAGTAAAACAGCATTTATGCAAATTTAAATTTAAATTTGGGTGACAAGGTGCATTTTAATGATAAGTTTACAATATTGTAAATAAAATTGCTATTTAAGATTAGAGCAGAATTCATCTTTTTAAATTATAAAACGTGGGTTTAAGGGGGAATTTCATAGGTTCATTATGTAATATGGGAATAAAGTAAGATATTTTTCACTTTATAGCAGAATGCCCGATATTAGTCCTAGAGTTTATAAAGTCATGTTTCCATCTAAAAGTATTATATAAACCAGAGTTTGAGGAATTTATTAATGGTAGGGATTGGTCAACTCTTTGTAAATTTGTTCAGAATGCATGGCAGTACAGATGGAACCTTATGCAAGAGTTTCATTTTACTTCATGTTTATTTTGCTAGTACTGTATATAATTGAGAGAATGGGTATAAATTAATTTGTAATGGTGCGAATGATTAGTGTTAATGTGTTAGAAATGACAATATAGAAAAGATTAATTTTAATAATGGTTTATTAGCGAATTTCCATAGGAAATATGAGCTATTGCCGAGTCTCTTATGTTGAGACTTAGAGTCGGCAGTAGTAAATGAGCACCGATCATGTTATATGTATGGGTATGTATGTGTTCACATTGTAACGGTCGTATTTTAAGTTTGTACGCTGCGAGCAAAGCGAAGCAGCCCATAACCCGAGGGCAGTCCAGACATTATAAGGTCCAGGTGCAAATCTGGAGGCTCAGGTGCAAACAAATTCTACTAATATTTTTCATACACTCAGGCAGCTATTCAGTTCCTTCGTGAGCAGACCAATTTCCCAAATGTTTGGTTGAAACCATAAAATACATCAATTTAATTTTGGAAATTGGCTAAACTAACGTCAGCGGTACAGCTGCGTGATCGAATTTATGTGTATACATGTATTTGTAATTGTGTGTATGCCTATAGTTTAATATAGAAAAGTGTAATTTTACTTAATGATTATTTTTATATAATTGTGTGATTGTGTGTACAAGTATTTCTGAGTATGATTAATATGTTAGAAATGGCAACCTAACAGACGGCCATAAGGTCAATGTTAAAAATATGTTATGCTAATCTTACTGTAATTAGGTAATGTTTAAATAACGTATATTATTATGTTCTATTCTACTCTATAATGATATTCTATATGATATGCTGGAGTTTTTGTTTAATTTCGTTTGAGTTGTTTAAAAATAAATAAGGTAGTCGTGGGATTGCCGACAGAAGTGAAAACTGTCAAGAATATAAATCGTTGGTTATATTGGTTAATCCGAAATTTCAACATTATTTTAATCTTGTCCCATTTAAAATTGAAATTTAAAAAATAATATAAACATGATTGTCTATAGTCAAATTTGATTATATAAATATAACCATCGATATAAATTCATGACAGTTTTCTCTTCTGCACTGAAATAACACAGGTTTCTTGAAAATCTTCGAGAAAGGCTTACTTTATTATAATTTTAATATCTGCTGTTAAACATTAAAGTTAATCAGTTAATTGTATTAAAATTTTAACAATATATTTTAGGTTAGGCCTATACTGAACCAACACACGCGCTTTAATACATTCACATTCATATACCATATCAACAAAGTTAGCAAATTTAGACATTTAAAAAAATGAGAAAGCACTATGTCCATTTTAGAGGTATCATCAAGTACACTAATTACAACTTACAAAATTTGGGAGTGCAATGTCCATTTCATCGGTAGCGTGGCGTGAGCTATTGAGTTTAATCCTTTGAATTTACCACTGCCTATTTTATTTCGTTTACGAAAGCTGTTACATTAAACTTCCTTTTTTAAATTTAAACATCTGGTGTAATATATTATATGTTTCCTTCAGTTGGCACAATCAAAATTTCTTTGAAATGTTGACTATTGATTATTTAAATAGTAATGGTGAAATTACATTGCATGCTGCAATTCGAATTATTGGGGTTGGTCGTGTCTATTTCGATCTCTACCTTACATTAACTATGTATATGTCACTGCTCAATCAATCGTCATTTCACTGAAAATATCAGAGTATACAGTAATCCGTTTGCATTGTTTTCGCCAATGGTCGCCGTCGGGATTGGTGAACGAAGCGAGCAGAGGCTAAGCCCCTAGTAGTTAATAAGGTGACAAAGAAATATGTTATCTCAATACCTATCACAAAACTTTTACCTTTTAAATGTTTGAAGATTGTCAAATAATTCTTTAGCAATGTATATAACTGTTATTTCAGCAGAGGTGGTATTTAGGTCGCCTGACATTTAGTGGCTATGCAACCTTTAATACAGCCCCGTGTCCACACTATAAAACTAAACGAGTTTTCTTCTATTGGATTTTTTAAGCTCTACGTACGCAACAAGAAAACAAATTGTCGTTACTTATTCAAAAACGGGCAGAAATAAGAAAACTGTATGGGAAGTTGTTATTTTTTACATCCCAATCCTCTATATTATATTTCTGCAATGTTTAAAGTATACTGGAATAGAGATTTGTTTAAGTGTTTGCAGGCACCATAGGTTTTGTTGTCTCTTTGTGTTGGTAACACTGCAGTTTCTGCCAAACGAAAAGCATTTCCTCTAAAATCGTGTGCAACTTCGTGCACAGAACATGGAGAAAAAAACCCAAGACATGATTGATTTCTCAAACTGGACCTAACCGGATGAAAGTGGTTACCTGGTGACACTCGATGCACGTGTCGTGTTAGGGGTGGGGGGGGGGGGGGGTTGGGGGGGATTGATGCGTCATCGAAAAGTTTTTATGAATATGCAAAACACTGCGTTTTCACGACTTTGTACTTAGTACAGGCTTTAAGCAAAATAAGTGTACGTCTGATAAAAGTCTTGTTGATATTGAAAATATGGGTATTTTAAAGTTAAAACTAACGGTTAGATAATTAATTGTTAAATTATATCTTTATAATTTGTTGGTTGTGTTGTTCTACATAATTAATAAATACAATCTTAAGACTTCTACAAAACCAATGTGGACCACTATCATTCATTTAACAATCTCGAAAACCGTGGGAATTAACTGTTGTTCTCATTACATAATATACTGGAGTCATTCAGAACCATACGGAAATGTCTCGATAGCTAATTCTATAGCTAACAATAAGAAAAAAGTTCATATAAACGTAGGCCCCGAAAACGCTTCGTTTCCCAGATAACCGCCATTATTTTTACAAAATAATTCATATCTAGAGAAATGTTTGACCGATTGAGTTCAAACTTGGTATGACGTTTAACCTAACAATGATATATCCCAAGAAAAATAAACGATTATATCCCATTATGCGTTTTAAAATGGCTGTTTGAAAATTTCCAACCTAAATTACTCAAAAATCATTTCAAGATACATTTTTTGTAGCCCTTTTAATTCCGTATCGGATGGTGTACTTTTTAAAACAATCGGATGGAGAATAATAGTTAAGTTATGTGTAATAATTGGTTTGTTCGACTCGGCATCCTATACCAACACTGTAAACACAACAATATTGTATGTACGTTGCTGTTGTTGTCATTAATGAGCTACCAAGACATTGCCGTATAGTTCTATGTCATCCTGTATATCCTCTACATCACATAAATATTAACTCTTTTACTTATAATAGAAACAGAATCTCTACCTGTTCAGAAGCAGTCCTGGTTTAATTAATTCGTGTACGCTAAACTATAGGTATATTAAACACATGCCGATTGGAGTATAAATAATGTCAGCTTCACAAATGTCTCAAACGAACAAAGACTGAAGATGAGAATTTAGATCTCGAAACTAGTGTTGTAATTAAATTATATCTTCGAAATAAATATGTGTTTGGTTATATCACTATTGCAACTGTGGAGGGATTTAATCAAGTCAATCTGATAAATTAAGTGTATCGAATAAATGTCCTAAAATAACTCCAACAACTCAATAGTAAAAGTAACTCCTTTTGTATTTAATATAACAAACGTCAAGGTAAGAGCAACCGCTATTAATTCTTGTCATAAAATTACTCGTCCTCAACCAGCAGCACCTCAGTAATATTCGGCGGATTGGCTCTTACCATGGTAACCACTGAAACCAGAATTGCGACAACAGCAAACTCCTTATGTATTTACATCAATACATCCTATAAATCCATCAATTAGATGTATAACTAGGGTGGACCTAAACATCCGCCTAGAAAGCGAATGAATTTAATGTAGCCTATATTTTAGGTCGAATGTGTATTAGAAATCATTTATGTTGTTTACTTTTCACAAACAATAAATACCTGCACATAATTTAGTTTACTTATTATTGTTTGTAAACTTATTATTAATTTCAGTATCGGAAAGGTATCTCAGGTCTGATGTGATATTATATAGTTTTACTAGTGGACCTGGCAATGCTTCGCTATTGCTTGATTTAATTCTAAGGGTGGTTATCCCATTTTATCCCTTTAACTTAAGTAATCGAATTGCAAATTTTTGTTTATTTCAATTACCTGAATATTCTCTAAATAAATCCTGGTAATGTGTGTAAATTGTGAAATTTTAGTAAAATTAGTTTAGTATTTTTTGAGAATATAGAAAAAGTAAGTGGATTATTATTGAATTTTAATGGTATTTATTCCATTTCATCCCTTTGACTTAAGTAATCAAATTGAAAATAATTTTGTATATCTCTTAAAAATAATATTGCATATTATATAAGTTTAGCTTTGTAACTAGTAGGAAGTTAGTTTAATTTATATTTATTGAATAGAGATAGCAACCCCATTTCAACCCCTTCCAACTGTGAATCTAAACCATCCAGGGACCCATTCAAACACACGCAACAAAGTTTTATGAAAACTGATCCAGCCGTTTAGGAGGAGTTCAATGTCATAAACACGTTCACAAGAATTATAAACATAAAGATATGTTAAATATTGTAAAATCTATTTTAAGTCTTTAGGTGGTTCCTTCGTGGAATCAACTTAATTATAAGATCAATATATTGTAGGCCAACCTATAGTAAAGTTATAGATCTAGTGAGTCATTGTTTAACTGTGTTATATGTTATTTTTTATAACTGGGCAATACTACACTAAATATCAAAATTACAAAAAATGTGTTACTCAACTCATCGTTAATAATTATTTTAAATTGTCTGGGGTTGGTTCAATTTGTTTAGAATATGTAAAGTTTGTACAATATATAAATTGCGATTAGGCTATTGCTGTCTGAGCTTTGATTTTGCAATAAAGGACACAACCATTAATGATAAAATAGAATTTGATAAGCTACATGGAAGCTTCAGCTACATGCTGTTTCGTGCTGCACATGACTTCGTAAAGCTAGCTTTAGGCATGAATAAAATATTACATTTAGGCTTTCGTAATAAACTATACACAATACTATATAATTTTCATGGCGTGATGCGAACACGTATAGCTGAAATACTATAAGTAGAACTTAATTGTTCTGGAAATACATTGGCTGGGCCTTCCGAAGTTTCCCAGGATCGATTTCAGGTTATAATTCGATCGTAAAAAAAACAAACTTAGCAAAAATATCAAAGTTTCACTTATTCTACAAAAGAATAAAAGCTACGATTTCACCTACATGCGAGCAAATGTGTTATGTTTTACAGATGTCATCGTATTTTAAGTCCGCTGAAAAATTAATAAATAGTAATATTTGTTGTATTGTAGGTAATGACAGGTGCTGCGGGCTCGTATGATATACACAGGTTAATATACTTTTTATTGGCGTTGTTTAGTAAATGTTTCAGGTGTCAAATAAAATCAAGAATTGGGCAAAGCAGTTCTATCTGTATGAACTCTTTGCCCATATAAGATTAAAAGACCGTATGATGACCCTGTCCAAGCACTATTACTATACGGTAAATCTAAGGAGCAATAATCTTGCCTATATCCTTATTTATTTCAACATACATAAACAATAATTTTTATTTTAGCAAACTCACGTTGGCCCCTGTAAATTACAGGAAACTTACCAAATGGATCACTTGTATTTAATTCTAAACGAACATTTTTTATAAGGTACTATGTGTGCAGTATTAACCTAAATTAGAAACAAATTTGCTACGGACTTTTGATTTTCTTTTAATATCAGTTTAAGTAGCGATATTTCATAATTATGGCCACAAAATGAGCAAATTATGGTAGTACAGAGTTACAAGTCCAGAGTAGCACGAACAGTTATTACCACAATTAAAATTGCTCGTTAGGCTACACATTTTTTACATGTTACTCCGCATATGTTATTTCTGATAATATTCTTCTGATTATTTTTGTCAGTTTGACTAAAATAAAACTAAACATTTCACGTTATTTTTTCAAATAGTAAACATTACTAAGGAGAATTTTTAATTAATTTAATTTGAATGGAACCTTTCAGCCTCAAGACTGGAGCAGGACACTCTGAGAACAGCCTCAGCCTCCTGATTGGGCTCCTGAATAATTTTGACAACTCGGCGCAAATAAGTAAAATGACTAACAAGATCAGGAAATACAATATTACAATGATTATTTTAAATAATTTACCTGCTTACACGCTTCCTCAGCAAGGGTTGATTTAGTTAAATTTTAAGTGAAAAAACATGGACCAAGACCATGATTTGAACCCAGGACCTTTACCTCTTGACCTTGGTCCATGTTTTTTCACTTGTAATTTAGTTACAATGTTGTTAGGAGATTATGAATGAAAGCTTTTAATAGCCTGGACCTACCGTCTTATATGGTCAATGCAAAATCTTAGTTTATGTAGGCGTTGAAGTAAAATGTATTTGCCTTAAATTATTATTGCTTATAAATTTGGTAAAGGCAGTAAAAAATATCTATAAGTCCCGTCTTAGCGAATGTAAAGCACCAAACTGTCGGCTTCATTTGTCTCGTCCTAAGTTTGACTTGACACAAATTTTAAGATACAGTAATTAGATATCCACGATGTAGCTCACAGTCGTGGTTGTGTGATCAAGGTTGCGGTAACTTTGCCAATGCCATTGTATATTGTATAGCCACAAAGCTACGTGAAGGAAAACCTAGTTTTTACCCCCGTCTCCCTCCACAAGTGACGTATTCTGTTACTCCCTTACAGTCACAACTATGATTTTCACACTGAACGTTAGTAACCGTTAGTTACAAACTGAATCCGATGATACCAAACTTCTAGTCGGTACTGTGCACTCTCACCTTTTGGTTATAAAATAATAATAAAATAAAATAATATTCTGATTTGAAGAAACTTCAAGCAGGGGTGCTTCAGGACAGTGTTTTGATGCTAACCTTATATCTTCTGAATAGTAGGGATTTACCAACATTTGAACAAACTATAGTTGCTACTTTTGCTAACGACACAGATACTTTAGCTGCTAATGACAATAACATCGAATCCACCAGAAAACTACAGACAACTATTATAGCCGACATACAAAGCTGGACTAAGACGTGGCTTATCAAACTTAATGAGGGCAAGTCTGTGCATGTTGATTTCAAAAATAGGCATATCGAACACAGGCCGGTCTTTATTAATTATAAAGGGGTTTCATATGAGAATACAGCCAAATATCTTGGCATGACGTTGGATGCCAAACTTAGGTATGTAAAGAAAAAACAAGAGGAGTTAGAGATAGCCTATAAATATAAACACTTGAAAGAAAAACTACATAGTGTAATACTGAACATAAGATTCAACAAGAAATGTTTAAAACATGAAATAACGAACAGTGTAATATATGATTTGATAATGATCTGAAAGAATAGATCGAAACCGGTCATCTGTGAAGGAAAGACAGAAAAATGAATAGAAGTTGACGTTTTTTCAATAAAGGTACGTTATTAAACTATTTTAGTGTATATCCTATTCCGAAGGCTAAACCACCTAAAATGAAGTTTAAAAAGAGTTCAAACTAAAATACAGAAAGATGTATTGGTTTTCGGATCGTTGTTCTGCCCTATCAGTGTACAACAAGCTATTGTTGTAATGACTTACGGTATACAACTATGCTGTAGGGTTGTGCCAGTCAAAATAATAGAAATATCATTCAAGAGTTTCAAAATCAAGTGCTTCGTGGTATCATTGATGCTCCTTGGTACATCCGAAATGACCACTAGTATAACACCTTGGTACTAGCAGGTAGGTTCTTGCTGTTCATAATGAAGTCACGAACAAAGACTAGATCAACACATCAATGTCGAGGCCTTCCATCTACTCAACAACGATAGCTTAGTCAGAAGGTTGAAAAGAGTGAAACCATTTGAACTGTGTAGTTGTTAAGCTAATTCACACTATTTCAGAGAGTATTCATTCTAGACTAAGTGATTATCAGTGGTTAAAACTAAGTAAAAATACTGTATTAATTTAGGTCCAAAACAAATAGCTTATTGGTGTTATACTAGATTGACTTATATCGCAGCCGGATTTTACCACGCTGTGCTAAAACTCTCGCCGCCAAGCCCGTGCCTTTACCTCAAGTGCCAAGAACGGTTGATCCAACTGTACGTACAACCGGTGTACACAGTGTGGATGACGGGCATTGCAAGTTGATAAGTGGGTACCTAATCAACTCTAATGAACTTCAATAGCCTACTAAATTGCATTTTTATCAGTTAGGTGGTTGGGGAGACATGTTGATGAGACAGTCAGTGAGTCAAGACTTTGCCTTTTATATGAAGAGTACAGAGTAAGAGTATGAAGAGTTGCCTTGTAAGTACAGTATTGTTGATACTCTGTACATTTTTACCATAATCAGTTTTATGATGAGAACAATACTTTTGATTATTAGTGAATTTTTTTCAAAGGAAAGATGAGCTATTGCAGGGACCCTTATGGTGAAACTGAAGATTTGGTTCACACGTTGGTTGTCCAATTAAGTCGCTCGGATGAGTTCGTTAGCAAAAACAGTCCAACAACCCGAAGCACGGTTTTTTACCGGAAGTAACTATTTTGCTAAATTTTTCGTACTGGAATGAAACTTTATTAGGGTTTTATCTAAAAAAATTTAATATATTATTCTGCACACTTTATTTTTTTATTCGACCTTATAGCTCGCCTAAGCTCGAATGGTTCCCCCTAAATCGGTCAACACGTAAAATACCATAAAAGTACCAGGTTGAAATCTACATGTAAGATTTTAAAATGGGAACATCTTCTGATTCGAGACCGATGACCGAGTTTGTACGCTGCGAGCGAAGCAAAGCAATCCATAACCCGAGGCCGCAAAGTCGAGGTGCAAACTCACAAACCGAGTTTTCCGCTGCAGTGAAACGAAGAAGCACGTGAGTCGAAGCTGGAGGCGTAGGTGCAAACAAATTCTACTAATATATTTCGTACGCATAGGCAGCTATTCAGCGCCTTCATGAGTAGACCAACTCCCCAAATTGTTGGTTGAAATCCTAAAATATATAAATTTATTTTTGGAAATTCGCTAAACTTACGCTGCTCGCAAAAATACTGCCTTGTTTCCTTATTAAATTTAGGAAAACCTTTGCAATACACTTAAACTTTAATAATGTATGTTTGTGTGAATGTTCAGGGTCATCTCAGAAATTGCAGATCCTATTTGAAAAGTCCGCCGTTAATTATTGAACTGATGGATAATTTAAACTTTCCTGAGGCGTTTAGTTTTTTAAGTAATTTAATTTTAGTATTTAAAAATAAATAATTGACCGAGCGAAGTGAGGTCTCCGTTTTAGCTCGACCGATCGGCATTTCGTCTGTGTGTCTGTCTGTCTCACGATTACGGCCAAACGGCTTGACCGATTGTTATGATTTTTTGCATGAATATAAGTCATAAATATTCCACGTTTACGCTCTTGATGCTTGTCTAATATAAGCGCATTGCCAAGAGTTACTTTGATATTACATTTTAATTTATTTACTTTTTACAATTGAGATATTTCTTATTGTTTTATGTATTTCGTGACTTTGTATATTTATACACTTATTGAGGATTTATAAGTTTAAATTTTGTTTAAAAGTTGCATAGTTCATCAAGGAATGAGGATGTTAAGATATTTAAATTTTTTAATAGTAATTTATATTCTTTAAGGTTCATTCCACGCTCAGTAAACAACCGTTAACGATTAAAAAAAATAGGGCAATTTTGCCAATAAGAAAGTTTTTTTATTAAAAAAAGTTTGTAATTTTTTACTGGTTAACATTTTTTATCTCGACCAAAAATTCAGTTTCTATGTTACTTATTTCTTTCGCATTATTTTTGTCAATTTTCTATATTAATTTGTTTCGTATACTAATGATTGCCATATTGAATCAGCCATTTTGAATTTATCATAATAAAATGTTTGTTTATTATTTCTCCAATTAATTTTTAATAATTTCAAGTTAAACATCCGTCTTTTTCCCTCTTTTCAGCTTTTTTACATTTTTCAACAAATTTTTGGCCATTTTGGAATTTTTGATTAGCAATTTTGAATTTTCAATTTATGACTTCAAATTCGGATTCAGCTACCTCAAAAACATATTTGCTCAAATTTTGGTTAAAAAATATAAATAATTCGCTGAGATATTTCAGATTTCTAAAAAAAAATCATTTTTGTTAAATAATCAATGAATAAACAATTTCCAACCAATGTCTTTTGGAGAACTTTTTATCTGAGGCCATTTATAAGCTAAATCAAAAGCGTTTGTTCAAATACAAGCTATACCTACTTTTTTTCCAAATAATGCATGATTTTGTGCTATAATGACTCCCCTAGATGTGATCTTTTTTTGTTTGCAATGTGTTTTATTTTATTAACTTATTCTTACAGATTTTTTATTTTTCAATTTTGTGTATTTATGTCAATTGTTGTATATTTTTCTCTATTTTGTAAGTTTCTTGTTTAATTGTATTTTGTGATTTTGTGTCTATTGTTCCAATGTGTTGTAATTTGTGTATATAAACTGTTTCATACAAGCACTTTTTTGTAAAAAAAACCATATTGAATAAATAAATAAATATTTAAAAGTAAGGGTGAGAATGTCGAGGGATAACACCACTCTTACAGCCCTGACTGTTTCAATCCTACTTTCAAGTGGAATGTTCTAAAATTTCATAGAAAATTATAATGAATTTACTATTGTATAAAGAAAATATAACAAATCTCTCTTACAAGAATCTTCCCCCAACCACACAGAAAGAGGTATGACAAATTAATTTACCAAAATGACAGTATTTACTTACTTTCTTCTGTTAACAGAACCGATTGAGAACCGAACAAGATTTTTTTACAACTCAGTTCTAGTTTTTAGTCCTGGATACCTAATTTTATAACTAGATCTATGAACATCGAGGCTCCATGTTTCGAAATCCTATTAACGTTTTTGTTTAACTTCTTTTATTTTTATTATAATTTAATGCATCACTCTTAATAGTTTGGCAAATATTTCTTCAACTTAAATGTTCAAATAAGTAAAATGAGTATTTAATGGAAAAGGGTCAGCGAAATCACCAAGATTTAAATTAATTCTGCATTATAGTTTTTAGAACAATTTTGATCCATAAATATTTTACTTTTACAATAAATAGTCAAATTGAACTCTTTATTCAGCTAATTGACAAGACGTGTTCAATTTGATATAGTGCCTTAACACGCTCCAAACTCATCATTATACGTCTGAAACAATCTCACGACAAAACGGAAAGTTAGCGAATTTTTTGTTTTGACAATCGATCGCATATCGAGCTACGACCACGCCTTGTGCGTCACACTTTCTATATTTAACTTAATGTAAACCTCCCTTTCGTTTCATTAATCAACTTTCCATCTGGACAGGCGGACAATTAAATGTCATAAAGCCTCGGGATGCGTAGTTACATTTTAAAATCAACTTTAATTTGGCGGTCAGTTTACCACATTTACTGACATTTCTGAGGCAGAATTAAAACATTAATTGTAACACTTATAGTAAGAAAGTTAGTATCAAATGGCCAATGACTAAAAAATTATAAATTTATTAAAATTTGCAATATTTTATAGCCCTTTCTTAACGTAAACAGAGGAGTATTATAAGTTTAACGTGTGTATCTGTGTATCCGGATGTGGCATCGTAGCTCCCAAACTGAAGAACCGATTTTGTTTTGGTTTCTGTTTTTAAGGGTGACATGATCGAAAGTGTTCTTAGCTATGGTTCAAGAATATCTGATCAGCCGTACGGAGTTTTAAACTTTCTTAAACGTTCCACAGACTTCCTTGTTATAGCTACCTCAGATATGTGACTCTTGCCCACACACAATTTCCTTGTCTATATATTTTTTTATATGTGTATAAGGAAATACATTTAATTGATCGATGTCATAGATTCGAAACTTTGTATATTTTATTCGTGATTGTTAAGTCATAGAGTAATGAACTGTATACCAAATTATTATTCTTTATAATGGCACGCGTAATATGATATTATATAATTAGATGTACAAAACGATGAATGAATCAAACAACAGTGGCAGATGTTGCTAGTAGTTCTAGGAAGTAAGTCAAATACAGTTTGGCTGTTGTTTACCAGATGGAGGGAAATTTTTAGTTGCAAACATTTTAATATTACATTTTGTTATGCCTACCTATCATAAACGCGCCTTTTTTCTTGTGATGTTACATTATGTAATTATGACATCTGCTCTAATATAGTCAGGGATGAGGAAAACCAAAAGTTTACAATTAACACTCTTGCTACCAAATTTCCGCAAATTTCACGATCACTAATTCATGATATTGTTACTGAAAAACGGGGATTTCGAAGACTTTTCTCGCTTTGAGTGCTCAAAATTCTTACAGTACACAAAAACAACGGATGGGCAGTGCACTTAAGTTTTTGACACGTTACTGCAAAGAGGGCGGTAACTTTCAGTCTCAGATAGTCACGGGGGATGAAACTTGAGTTGCTTATGACATCCCTGAAACTAAACGGCAATCGATGGAATGGAGGCACACTTCGTCCCCAGCACAAAACCCCAAGACAATCTTTACACCTCGAAAAGTCATGTCCACAGTGTTTTGAAATAGACAAAACATTCTACTGATTGACTTTTTGCCGCGATGTGAAACGATCAATCAAGATGTTTACTGCTAGACTCTTAAGGAACTGCGCTGCGCAATACAGAACAAGCGCCGAGGAATACTCTCAAATTGTGTTGTTTTCTTTCATGACAAAGCTCGACCTCAAACTGCGAATGTGACACAAAAAGTCCTAAAGGACTTCGGCTGGGACATGTTTGACCACCCTCCGTGCAGCCCTGACCTCGCTCCTTGCGACTTCCATCTCTTTTTGCATCTGAAATCTTTTCTTGGTGGTCAAAGCTTCAACAACGGTAATGGGCTGAAAGAACATGTAACCACATGGTGACCTTTTATGAAGAAGCCATACAAAAACTTGTGCCACGCTATGACAAATGCCTGGGAAATTAGGGAGTTATGAACAAAAATAGTTTAAGGGTTGTAGATTTTTCTGCAATAAATTGTTTTCCTGTATCTGTACATAATCTTGTTTTATTACCTAACTGAACTTACTTTCTGGACATACCGACATACCTCGTATCTAACAATGCGATTCAGCCCTGTGTCTTCGAGTCACGCTGTCAGTTATTTCCAAATTCACAATACCCTATTGGTTTGCATTAACCTTCCTTCAGTTTAGCCGTACACTTCTGTCATTGGAATGGTTGTAAAGTTGTAAATCGAGCCAAAATGAGACAAACAGAGTAGGCTAACAGCTTGCCTCTTGTCACGTGACATTTAGAAGTTACGTGACCTTATCGCGTCCTTTGTTCTTTGAATAGCTTAGGCCTAGGGGTGAGCGTCGAAGGGCTTTAACATGGGGTTGCAAAGTGTTAATATCATAAGTAACAATTTCTTTCTTGGGGGGGTTTGACAAGTATTTAAGCTTACATTTTTATAACTGTAAGCTATTTTTATATTATTCATTATTGTGATTCCTACTTCCTGGACCATTATTGTGAAATTTTTAAATTAATTTACCAACCTTCAAATGGTCCTGTTGCTTTCCCCTCTACTGCTGCTGTTAATATATTTATTTTTATATATTATCAAAGGCTATATTGTAAAAGTAGAAAAAATGAAATAGAAATAATTGTAGTTGTAGTTTAATAACTTAATCGTTATTTCAAAGAAATTAATATATTACCTTTTCATTCGGTATTAAAGATATCCTTTTCATTTATTCGGCAATAGCCCAGACAGCACATGCCGACAAAGTGCCGTATATTCCAGGCATGTGCGGGCACTTTAGGCATTACTGAGCACATGCACTTGTTTTGTAATTGGTATACTCAATATTAATACATCACAGTATTTATACTAGTGATACGGGGATTTTGTTTCTAAATTCAAAACAGTGCTTACATGACGCCGCCATTTCAACAATATTTAAGTAACTGAAATTGAAGGAAAGCAGGATAGGCCTATATTGTAAAATAAGCTTCCAAGGACTGCAAAGTAAAAATAAGTTACAGCTGTAATAGCCTAAATTAATTAATTGTAAAAGAAAAGTTCGGCTACTTTTGAACAAATCTCGTTTACATTTTGATTTTAATCAAATCAATTTTCTATAAAATATCACAACATGATGAAGCTTCAGGCCGTGGCAGACAAACAAAACGAATGTATTAAGATTTTAATAAATTATATAATACATTCCATATTTCTAAATGTTTTTTAAGCCACCTTCGTATCTTGCAGGCTATATTATGTTGAACAATCACGGTCAATTCTATTAAGAACATCAAATTGTTAACAACAATATTTGTGCTATTCTGATTTAGTCTATTAGGCCTGCACGTAAAATGATATGCATTACAAACATATGTAAGTAAAAAAGTAAATGTGTACGGTAGTGGGACTCCCGTCAGAAACGAAGTTCATCACGGCTTTTCTTCAATTAATTCTTTTATCAGCCTTAAAGGCAATATACACACATGATTTTAATCTTTCAACTGCCATTTATTAATTTGTTTTTTATACAAATATTTACTGTTTCCATACTTTTAATGTTATTATAATAAAGGTGTAGAATTAATTATAACATCAAAGCTAAAATGGTAAACACAGTTAAATGTCCATTCATTGTAAATGCATTCAATAAACATAAAATGTTGGTTCATCTGTCTAGGCCTAAACTAAAATTATTGTGTGTATGTTTAATTTATTTTACCTGTCTTAATGGCAACATACATTGGCCTACAATAATTTTAGGTTAGGCCTAGACTTAAAATTACTATCTCGGTCCAACCTAAAATTATTGTATGTATTTTGCCGTTAAGGCAGGTAAAATAAATTAAATATACACACAATAATTTTAGGTTAGGCCTAGACTGATGAACCAACATTTATTTTATGTTTATTGAATGTATTTTACATTCATTGCCATAGCAACCAATTTGATAACTTTTTTTACTTTCTCACTGTACTATAGTATAGAGAAAGTATAGTGATCGCAAAAAAAATCGATGTTGAGATTTTTGTGGAAATATCCGTTTTGTGACCCCCTGAGTCCAAAAAAGTGGTTTTTACAAAATGTCTGTCTGTATGTCCGTATGTATGTCTGTATGTCTGTATGTATACAAAGCTAGAGAGAAAACTATTCGATCGATTTCAACCAAATTTGCACCAGACATGTCCAGTACGCCTGCATAGATGCATGAAAAGGGTTTTGAAAAACAACCCCCTTTTTTGCGAAAAAAACCCAAAAAATCAGTTATTTTTTTATAAAAAAACGGCTCTAACGATTTTGATCAAATTTGGCTTATTTGTAGCCTTTAATGTGCCCTACCATATGCAAAAACCAGCATCTTTCTAAAAATTATCGTTTAGCTAATAATAATAATAATAATAATAACTGATTTTTGGGGGTTTTTTGGCCATAAAGGGGGTTGTTTTTCAAAATATTTCAAAACCTTTTTACGTGAATCTATGAAGACCTAATTGACGTGTTTGGTGCAAATTTGTTCGAAATCGATCGAATAGTTTTCTCTCTAGATAATAATAATAATATTTATTAGTTAATCTCCAACTTTAATAAAAGTATACAAAGCTAGAGAGAAAACTATTTGATCGATTTCAACCAAATTTGCACCAGACATGTAAAGTACGCCTATATAGATACACGAAAAAGGGTTTTGAACAATTTTGAAAAACAACCCTCTTTTTGGGCAAAAAAC
>JAGFPH010007023.1:28787-48226 GCA_018207615.1 Philaenus spumarius | reverse complement strand
TTTCAAGCTTATAAACGAAATATTGCTTTAAAAGTTCCAACAGAAGACAAAGCACCTGTCAGGGCAGAATTAAAGGACGCCTTTACAGTCTACGCCTTCATTCACGAACAGACTATCATTGTGTTTGTTAATTTTGAAACGCCTTCTGGACTCTTTGTTGAAGCGATACCACTAAAGTTTTGCTGTCGGACTTATAGTCTACAATATACCAATGGTGGATCATTTCAAAAAGACATCCTGTATGATGAACATTCCTTACTTTTAACAGAAGTGTATTGTTCTTGTGTTTATCACTCATAGATTTATCGCATGTCTTCATTTAAATCAGTTCAAGTCACTTGATCATTTAATTTTGAACTCTTCTGTACTTAATAACCGTTTATTTTCTATACTAATGTAATAAAGATTTAAAATTGGTTCGTTTGTATGAAGGGGTTAATTTCTGGGACTACTGGACCTATTGAAAAATAGTTTTAATAATAAAAAGCTGCACTATATCTGAGTAACATAGGCAATAATTATTTGTGATAAAAGCATTATTTATTTCAATACTTGTAAATTTAGTTGGAAAAATTCTTAGGTTAGGCTTAGACTGATGAACCAACGCATATTTCTTGAATGTATTAACATTCATTACCATAGCAACCTATTGAAAAAAATAACAGATAAAACTGTTTGTTCTAATATTTTCACTAACAGCTGATTTCAAACTTTGAAGCAATTATTTGTATTTATAACTTTAATGTTAGGTTTTTATTAAAGTTTAGACCTGAGCCTTGCTGGTTCTTTTAACCTTTATTGTAACTGCTGTTATAAAATATACGAATTTGATATATAATTATAATAATAATATATAATAATTATAATAATATATAATTTGATTTGAACATTTGGCACTATATACCATCTTAGCATTGGGGATATTATTAATCCTATACCTTTATTGTAAATAAAACATAACATGATTATACGTATAGAAGGTTCCGATGGGTTTGGCTTGCGGACCAAGCAGGGGTTTCCCCTAGTAAGCTGTATAGAGACTGCTGACGCTGATTTTTCTAGGTTTACTGTTATCTTTTCTTTCGTGTTGAGATTTTGATAAGTTTTAACGATTTATTCTGAGAGAGACCTATAGAGTTGAGAATACCGTTATATACATTGAACAGAGCGTAAAGAAGGGAATTAAAAGAGTGAAGGATTCATTTTTATGTTTACTGTTTTGCGCAAAACAGAATCACAAATTGGACGTACATTTGGTGCGATGCCAGGAAGAGCAAAGTACGTGCAGGATGTCTGGCGTAAAGCCACTTCCTTTACACATTAATTTCGTCCTTCAAGATATGTCTGTCATTTATTTATATTAGAGTTAAGTTCGTTTAGCCGTGAGTCTGTTAAATATGTATTTAGATAATTATTTTTCCACCAGAAGCGACTACAATTTGTTTTAGAAACTATCTCCGACTGAACAAGACTGAAGATTATACATAACATGTGCTCCAATGAGAATAATCGATCGTAACAGTAAATAACATAGAGCACCTATAGATCACTATAGAGCACCTCGTCTAATAATTTCGGGCGGTGAATCGGATTTTACCGTCACGCTGCTATTTATATAGTACACATGTGTTTATAGCAGAGTATATAGTTTGCTTGGTAATACCATTGACTATATAAGCATGAGTACTTATATATAGTCAATGGTAATACCTCTGAAATGGAAATTCTGCTTATTAATTTCTTTAATTGTATTAAACTAGTTTACTTGGTAATACCTCTGAAATGTACATTGTGCTTCCTCTTTTCGTAAGTTGTGTTAAAATAGTTTACTTGTAATATCACTGAAATGGACATTCTGCATCCTCATTTTATAAGTTGTGTTAAAATAGTTTACTTGGTAATACCTCTGAAATGTACATTGTTCTTCCTCATTTCGTAAATTGTATTAAAATAGTTTACTTGGTAATAAAGTACCTCTGAAATGGACGTTGTGCTTCCTCATATTATAAGTTGTGTTAAAATAGTTTACTTGATAATACTTTTAAAATGAACATTGTGCTTCCTCATTTCGTAAGTTGTTTTAAAATAGTTTACTTGGTAATACCTCTGAAATGGATATTGTGCTTCCTCATTTCGCAACTTGTGTTAAAATAGTTTACTTGGCAATACCTCTGAACTTGACATCGTGCTTCCTCATTTCATAAATTATTTTTTTATTCAATATTTTCTATACTCTTGAAGTGTAAATCATAATATTGCCATAGAAGTTTACATTTCTCCCGTGTGGCCATAAGTACACCTGGGATTTTGTATTATTAATCGGAGAAAAATAATATCGGACAAATGTTCGTCAAGACTTAGGCTTCAAACCTCGACTCGATGGTAAAAGTTTGTTGGCATATCTGCATAATCGTAGATGATAAGGCCTAGATCTCACCAAAAGGCCCTGTTATCTCGTCCTTTATTTGAATTTTTGCTGGCGTAGAACTTACGCTTGTGGTAACCCTAAATTCCAAATACGACGATCTTGTTGGTCAATTGACTAGGCTGTCTCGAGAGATGATGATTATCCAATACAGCCATTGTCGCATTTGCCGTTGGGCGCCATTTACGAATTGGAGATATGGATAGCATCGAATTAAGGTTATACAACGTTAAACATTCACCAAAATAGAATTCCCGGCATCATTTCCGAAGAAAAACACACATCAAACAGTGGCCTTTCGTAGATGCAACGGCTTTTTAAGACTTGTCCTTTAATTTTATCACCACAAATGTGACAATTGTATAGAGCACCCGTTCTCAAAGTGGGTGCCTCAAGTAGGCCACTAACAAGGGTGGGGCGAAATTTTTAAACATTTCATTCTCCCGGCCTGTACAGCAATTGTGAGAAACATTTTTGGTGTTTTATTTTTATGCCGGAAAATTTTTTTGGTCTTTTCCCACAAATAAAAAAAAGAATATTGAAGTTTGAACAGTTACAATTTAGGTTAGAGTAAGTAAACAATGTTTGATTTAGTTCTTTAGGATTTTATCAAATTTCTGAATAATATTTTTTTCTTACATGTTTGTTTTTTTTTAACACGTTCACTGTTGAGGAAGCGCAGGTAAGCTTGCACTGAACACTATGAGAAGCGGCCGACGCTCAGTCCTTTGCTCGATAACCCCCGTATTGGGAGTGTTTTCAAAGCACAGTGCATTGCGTGCTTGACATGTCAACCCTCGTGTTGGGAGTATATTTAATGCGTAGAGCATTGCGTGCTTCGTACGCCAATTTTAAGCATATGTGCTATGGACGCACATATGCATCCGCTTTAAAATATTAATGACTAGTGGACCCAGCAATGTTTTGCTATTGCTTTTTTTAATTTAAAGGGTAGTTATTCTATTTCACTACATTGACTTAAGTAATCGAATTGTAAAATGGTTTTTATGCCACTTAAGAATATACTACACAAATTTTGATTTATAGTTTGCAAACCTTTATAGATAATATAGAAAACCTTTTGTTTGCTAATAAACCTAATCTAATAAACTGATAGTTGTGAAGAATTGTGAAAAACCTGATTCTAAATTAGCCCAATTGGTTGCCAATAAACGTGTTTTGGTTCATTATAGGCCTAACCTAAATTTGTATTCAGTTATTAATCCAAATCAGTTGTTTTATATATATTATGTAACAAAAAATGTTTGAATTAAATTATAGTAAGCATTTTTAGTTGATTTTGGTTTTTGTTAGCTTTAAGTTGGTCAATCCAACCCAAAAAAGCTGTTGATTTTGAATAATAATAAACTGATTATAAATTTGCTATGTAAAGTTGCTATGGTAATAAATATAAAACAAACATGTGTTGCTAATCTTTTTATACGAACAGCTGTTTTGATGCACTATAGTCTTGAGTCCATACAAAAGAGGCTGTTTAGTTTTTTCCTAATTTGAAACTTTTTTGGGATACTTTTTCAAATTTTTCTTTATATAAAAACCTAGTTCGGACTATTACGAACATTTTGAAACAAAAAATAGCCAAATTGGTTCAGCCGTTTTCAAGTAATGCGCTTACAAAGAAACAGCAATTAATTTTTATTATATAGATTATTACGTAGAAAGGTTAAAAAATAAAAAATAAAGTAATTTATACTCATTTAGGATATAAATATAAAAAATAAAAGGTCAGCACCTAGCATAGGAAATACGAAATTTGCGCAGCAGTGAACGTAATAAACAATTTTAAAACAAAGGCTAAACATATTCTTGAGCAGAACCCTCTCTAATTTTAGCTACGAACCTTCAATGATATTTTATATTAGTATAAGTTATGATATACTTTTAGTTTTTATAGGTTATCTCTATTTAGCATGTTTCCCCCTATAACTTGTTGTATTGACAAGTAATTTGGTTCTTGTGTTATTGTACAACTAGGTTAGCGGAAGGAATCTTTTTGTGGCCCTACTTTCGCCTTAAAATACAATAGAAGACCGTTTTACACTTCTATTAAAATCACCAGAGTTGTAACCGTATGACGTCATTCACGAAGATATTATCAGGTTTTCGTTTGTCTTGTAGCGATGTATTTAAAGTAGGGTAAATACATTAAATATGCCGAAGTAGGCGAACGTGACTGTTGTTAATAAAAGTGGGCGAATAACGGGGGTTGGAAATGACGCGTGTTCATACAATATGCGCATAACTCTCTGGGATATTGTCTAATATCTATAATAGCAACTTTATATGAATGTCTTGATATTGCACATTTTAGGATGTATGTGGATTAAGGTGGAACTTAAATTACAAATTTAACTTTTATTTTTACACACAGATAACAGATATTATTTTGTTCTATACACAATGTAGGCTATATCTAAAATCTTTTAAGATTTACTACCCTTAACTAAGACCTTTGCTAATCTATTTTCAATAATAACAACAAAAAAATAAAAATAATATTAAAACTACATGCATAATAATATTATAATAGGTATATTTTGTCTGTTTGCTAGCGTCCGCGAATATGTAAAGACATTACTGAAACTTTTAAAAAATATTTCACTTTCGAATAATTAACTTTTCCTTCATTAACATCAAAATACTTGTTTAATAAAATATATATATATATATAATTTTCTATAGAGCTAAAAGTATCAGATAAATCATAATTAAATGTGTCTAAAATGTAATATTCATTGTGGAATATACAATGTTAGAAACACAGCTAGTTATCAGTCCCAAAATAAATAAAAAAATATTGGAAAAATAACTTATTTTACATAAAAACAATTCCCAAACATTCAGGAATAAAAAATGTCTTGTTTAAAAAAAATGCTTTTGCAATCAAAATTAAAATCTATACTAATATAATAAAGAGGTATTTTTTTTTATGTAGGTAATCCCTGGTACTACTGAACCGATTGAAAAACAGTTTTACTAATTAAAAGCTAAATTATCCCAGAGTAAAATAGGCTATAATTCCTTTTGATAAAAACATCTTTATTTCAATATTTGCAAATTTAGTCGGAAAAAAATCTTAATTAACCCTAGTGATGAACCGTCATATTTCTTGAATGTATTTACATTCGTTATACCATAGCAACCAATGGAATAAAATAACAGATAAAACAGCTAATTTCAAACTTTGAAGCTACTATTTGCATTTTTAACTTTCAGGTTAGGTTTTTATTAAAGTGTAGGGCAGAGCCTTGCTGGTTCTTCTAACCTGTATTATAACTGCTGTTATAAAATATACGAAATAATTTGATTTGAACATTTAACATTATTCACCATCTTAGCTTTGGGGTTATTATTAACCCTACACCATTATTATAAAGAAAGCATAACATGATTATGTTTATAGAAAGTTTGAAGGGTTTTGGCATGCGGAGCACGCAGGGGTGTCTCCTAGTTAGAATTAAGTGGGTTGTGGAGGTTAAAATCTTTAAAAAAAAAGGTTGTTATGTAAATAAACTTCTATATAAGCGAGTGTACGAGCGTACGTACGTACATACGTGAATAACTTATAATATAATAGCTGATTTCACCCAACATCTATAATACTTAAACAAACCCAGCATAGGTTATAGTTTGAGGTTATGTTACAACTTCAATCATTACAATTTCTTGTATAATATAACAGCTGATTTCACCCATCACCTGGTAAAACAAAACCTAGCGTAGATTCTAACTTTGGGGTTATGTTTACAACTTTAATCAATATAATTCTTCTTATGTTATAAGTCTGCAGTTTTATAATCCTTATAGTTGTACTCAACTACCGAATAAAAAACCTCGTCAGCATATATAGGACTAGTTAACTCATTTAAAAGAGATAATGTTGAAGTAAAAATACAACTTTCCCAACTTTGATTGTCCATTACTTTCACACGAAGAAGCTCCAGTTTGCACCATACTATTTCATTAGTTTTCAATGGTGTATTAATTATAAAAAACAATTATAGTTTAATTATAAAAAAAAGAAGATTTTATTTGATTTAATAAGCCATGCATCACTGGAAGGCAAAACGTCATTAACAGAAGCCCTCATCTAGACGCGCTCTATTGACCATTTTTACCGCTAGTTTAACCGGGGATGATAATCGAGTCGACCGGTTATCACTTATTACAGGTTTTTAATATATTTACCATTATTACCGAATGGCTATAGGAAAATAAGCGGTCGCAGTGACTCTTATGGTGAGACTTAAGGTCGGGAGTAGTAAATGAGCACCGATCATAGTCCCCAGAACACGATTTGTGGTGTCATTAAAATATGTGTTCGTATCTGCGTCCGATGTTTTTGTAATTTCATAGTTGGTTTTCCAAGTCGATCGATCGGGTTTGCTAGCAAAAAATCCAGCAACCAAGAGCAATACTGTGACAAAAGACGATGCATTATATTGTGGTAGTTAAATGTCTTTTATTAGTGGAACACGAAACAACCTCTCGCAGTGACGCCAAGGAAATAAATTACATTCAGGATATCTGGCTGAGAGCCATAATACTGCAACCATTTATTGTTTCTTCAGAGTTATTTCTACAATTTATCTAGTGTTAAGGTCAGTTTTTGTCATTCAAGGTCTTCTGCCAAATATTTCTTCAGTAAGTAATTCTTCTTCAACAAGCGATTAAATAAATTCTGTACCAGAAAATGTTACTTAATGGGTTATATTTGTCGACTATGATTTGTGGAATATCAAACTAATTTGGATGTTTGCTTTGACGTATTAAATCATCTATAATGTTCACTATATTAAACAGAGGAACATGTATTACGTTAGCTAATTTAACGATTTTTTAAACTGTAAGCTCTTTTTATAGAAAAAAAGATCTTCTCTTCTTGAAAATACAATAAAAGACAGTAATCCTATACTTGTATTAAAATCATCAGATATAAACGCATGACGTCATATCGTATATATTATCGAGTTTTCGTTTGTCGGATAACGATATATTTAAAGTAGGGTAAAGGACTCCAGTAGAGATATTAAATATGCTGAAGTAGGCGAACGTGACTGTTGTTAATAAAAGTGGGCGAATAACAAGGAATGGCAATAACGCGTGCTCATACAATATGCGCATAACTCTCTGGGGTATGGTCTGGTTTCTGTATTATCCAAATTTTCTCTATGTTTTGCTGCTGAACATTTGAGGTTCTACGTACATTAAGGTGGCACTAAAATACAAATTCAAGTTGCATATGTGCATAGTGTTATCTGAACTTATTTTGTTCTATTTACAAAAATTTCTAAATTATTTTTCAATTTTTACAACATTTTGTCTTTAGTCTATAGTATAAAAATATGAATCAGTATTGACCTTGGTGATTTGTGTGCCTGGGTAAATAGAACCGTAGACTTAAATAACACAGCAAACATTTCGTATGCAATATTTATGTTATTTGACAGTTCATCATGCTTGTTATCTATGTTAGAGCACCCTGCATTTAGTTAGCTTACATTCTGTCACACCCTTTATGAGATTCTCCTTATCAAATGTATTACTATTCATGTCAGGAATACATAAGGTACCGTTCATATGAAATTAAAGTCTCCCGATATATCCTGAGGGAGAAGTGGCTTCCACTGAATGGTTCCTTGATATTACAGTAAATATTATAAAGTTGGAGAACGTCAATATGTTATTTACAAAATGGTTTTCCTTAAATAAAACAGTAGACTTAACCCTAGAACTAGCATGGTTAAAGCTGAAATTAAAAAGCCCGTTTATAGCGTTTTGCAAGCATATTTTTAAAAATTCGCCATACATAGTAAATTAACCGCCAATCCAAAAGTGTTCAATAGCTTTTTTTTAGACAAAACTTCAAAGAATTCAAATATGCCACTAAAAATTAGTTTCTTTTGAAATTGTAAAAGTTATTAGCTCAAGAAACAAAAAATGTTCAGTAACGAAAGGAACAAAAGTTCAACTTTAGGCCTACATAACAAGTAATAAAATTTTTTATTTCAGTTTTTATGTTCCAAGTACATGACTGTTAACAAAAATAACCCTAGATTGTAACGTCATTTACTAATATATGCTTTGCCTAAAAATGAAATATTATTATAACAAAGTGTAGAGGACAAATCAAAGAAAAGAACGGTATACTTGTCTTTCCTTAGTTCACAAAAGTGTTTGAGTTATATTTATTTCAATAACAAAATGACATCAATCTAATAAACGGGACATTTGAATACCGTGAGAACCCACGCGCTAGACTTTCTCACTAGAACGTAATAATTATGTACATTTCAAATGTCGTCTAGACAGACAAAAAACCGGTTATTTCTGGATTAATTCCCACCGTTACAAAATTTAGACTTTGCTGTACAAAATGGTGTAAAGAAATCTGTCAAAACATTTGATATGGTAGGCGTAAAATCACTTGACAAATGGGCTGTTTCATCGGTTGAAAAACTGTCCAATCGCAAGGGTTTATAGCAATTCTTGGAAGAAATACTATTTTTATAGTGACATCTGATTAGAAGGCACCAACAGAAAGATAAAATCTTGATGAATCCAATGGTATCTTTATAATAGCCAAAGAATATTTATTCAAAGTAACAGCACGGCATAATCATAATCGTTATTTATGTTCGACCACCCTGTATTTAGTTTGTTGACATTGTTTCACATCTTTTACGATGAAGTGTATTACTTTTCCCGCCAGGAATATAAAGTCCCGTGGGAAGTATTGATTAGGTCGTTCGGTAAACTGGACGTCACGACTATTTAAATCAGGGATTAAAGTCTCCAAATATTTCCTGAAGGAGAAGTGGTTGTCTCTAATTGGTTCTGTGATATTACAGTAAATATTAATAAAGTTGGAGAACGTCAATATAGTATTTACAAAATGGCTTTCCTTAAATAAACCCGTACACTTGTTATGAGTCCAAGTTTTACTTGGAACAAAAAGTTTTACAAAAAGAAATACAAATTTTGTTTAAACTTAAAAAAATTGGATTTCCATAGTTTTCCTGTAAAGCATTACAGTTTCTGAAACACGATATGTAGCATGCAATTGGTTTTTAGCCAACTTTTCGTGTTTGGCCTGAACACTAGAACCGTCTTTGCAGTTTCTTTTAAAATAGATTGGATATCCTTTAATGGATATATTTTTATTAGATACTTATACAACAGTTTAAAAGATATAATGTATATAGAGAATACAATAATATAGTAATATTAGTCATAGCTGGCGTGCTATAAATTACTTGTACATAAAGAATATGCTGAAGTCAGGATTTATATCCTCGTGCGGAGGGCGTTAATGGTGGAACGAGTTAGTCTGTATAGTTAGTCCGCAACAGAGCCCAGACTTACTCTTGAGATTCTAATGAGTTTAACTCCAGCCATGTATAAATTTTGGACAGCAAAGCCTAAAATTTCGCCTACTTAATCTCACAACTTTGACCACCTTACCGGAGGAATTGAAGTCATTATCGACCATACTGAAACGACCGAAATCCGACCCAGGGAGTGAGAAGTTTAGTGATTTCGTACGCCGCCCATCTAGAGGCCCGTCACCAAAATAGTATTTTTAAAATGGCGGCCATTTAAGTTAATTACTGTCAGTTTATAGAATACTTTTCTGTGTAAAATGGACAGTTTTTATTGTAAGAAATCGAATCGTTTAATTCAAAAACCCCTTAACTGACAATTTTAAAACTTTCAGAAATCTAACAAAAACCTTACTACGCCTAAAATGATTTTTAACTGAAATATTTTCCACTTTAAACTACTGCATATGCAATTTGATCCATTTTATTAGTATTTTTTAATATTTAAAAATTTATTTTTATTTTTTGGGTTTTTTGCAACAAACATTTTTAACAATACCTTGAAATCGTTAATCAACCCAGTTTTCCTTGTATTTTAGTAACTAAGACATTTATGTTGATAAGTTAAATAAAAGGAGTGCGTATTTCCATCCATATACACAAGAAAATCTATTTTAAGTTTCTATATTTTATCATACCCTATATATAAAAACCAAAATAAAAAATATAACTTTTTGTAAAATAGACTTCCACGCTCTCCTATTCCAATGCGTTTACTGAAACCATTAGGAGTTGTAAATTTGTATCACAAAAACCAACTTGATTGGTTTTGTATATCAGGATAGCCTACATGTAACAAAACATCGAAACCTAAATGTTCACTATACGGTAGGCTCTAAATGATAAACATAAATAACTTACTTATTTATAAATACTTACGCCTATCAACTAATGTTTAAATCACTTTAATAAATCACACACCACGGTATGATTAAAACAAATATAGTATCGCAGGCTACAGTGGTTAAACGAATAGACTCGTAAAGTTTAGGTTTATTTTGAAAAGTCGAATAGGCCTATATTTATATGTACCTTATGTTTTCATTATATAGGTTATGTCTGAAGTAGCTTTTATAAATAATTGTAACGTATATCGTGTAATCGTATAAGACAACATCTTAATACATATTATTTTTAGTTAAGCTAGTTAAATAACAAATCAGGTCAACTTACGAGTAATGTGACGGTAGTTCTTCAAAATAATCGTTTGGCCAAACCAATAAAACACAGAACTACGTACAATAAAACAATTGTAACACTAATTTGGTTACAACAAAGAACATAACCTCAAATACCTACTCCGAGTACAAGCACTAACTGAAACAGATGACTCATGGTTGGAGGGGATGGTATTGCGAAACATTTGATAGGCTTAATTCAAGATATAAGAAATAGATAAGGCTGTGGCCAAGTAGGTGGAAAATCTTTGTTAGTAGTTCTGCAGTATATTGTGAATGTAAATAAAACGAATACCTAAAATATTATGCAGCTTTACGGATAGTAAACTGACATTTGATTACGTATTGTTTTTACTCCCATTTAATAGTTGCTTGTTTTATACGTGTAATAAAGCACAAACACAAAATACTTTTAACCTTGAATTTTCAAATAAAATTTAGATCAACACTAATTAAATCTTGGGATGTTTTAAATACGTTTACAAAAGTATTTATTTACGTAGGCCTATATATAAATAAACTGACACAACGGGAGGCTTTTGAAGCAAATATGTCTAGCCTTGTTGTAACAACCATAAGATGATGGGTTTATGTTATAAACAATGTGTTTGTAAAATAATATTCTGCGAAGATTAATTTCGTCAAATTTACAGTTAGATGGTTTCTGAAATAAACGATTCAATTGAATATAAGTTTTAAAATAGTCGAATAAATCGGTTGATATTTTTTACAAACTTTACTCTATAATCGTAAATAACACTGTACAAAAAAAAAACTTGTTTATATGGTTGGAAACTAAAAATAACAAATTTGGACAAAAAAGCATTGTTTTACTTAATGCATTAAAAAACTATTTTTCTTAATTTTGTTGTAAGCTATTAAGTTCTATTTTTTTTTAAATGTACAATGCCCAATAATAACCTACAATGCAGTTTCTTATAAAGAAACGTTCACCCTGAAATAAGTTCCTATAAAAGCCAGTGCACGTACGTGAGTAAAAAAATCAAGTAGCGCATGCGTATGGTCGTGTAAAATAACTCTAATTTTAAAGACATATGTTACGTCACTGAGCAGCTGTAAACAAAGAACCCTACTTCAGACATAAAACAGCTGATTCAGGGTTACGGATCCCCTCGGGGGTTTTTGCCATTCTGTTCTTTCTCTATTTAATAACTGTGTCAACAAATATCTGTACACTTCGGGTCCGGGAGTTATGAAAACATCCTTTAAGATGAAGACATTTTTATCAGTTGCGACCGTATCCAGGGTAAAAAACAGTTTAATCTTGAAAGTACAAAAACGACTTCAGCACTAAACTAAATATTACACTCGAAGTTAGAACCACTCTTTTAAATAAAATATTTTCAACTGTAAATTGGAGTTTTTTAAAACATTATTACATTATGTCCTCGCAATTTCCATAAGGCCCTTGAGGCTACTCTATTTATTTTGCTAATGGAAGGATCTTGTCTGAAAGCAATGTTGTTATTGTATCTGCACAAACACAGCTAACGGGAATGAGTAAAGAGGTTTGGCAAGTAAAGACGGTCTGACAGCTGGATGTGACAGTTTGACGAGTTGTCTTAACATGTTGTGCCTGCCTTCGCTGGGTAAGTATACATTTTTACTTGATTGAATTTCCTCACTTTATGTTTTCAATGCTGGATAAATAAGAATTTTAAGTAAAAAATATATTTATATTGCAATCAGTGTCGACTTTAGATTTTAAATAAATCGATATTTGTTTGTGGTAGCCTAACTGGATTGTTTTTAACCTTGTTAAGAGACGCTCCGATCTGTGATTAATTGCTTCAGTAGTGCATACATTATTTGTCCAAATAAAGCCTTCGATATATCTACTCAATACATTGTGTGTAGCTCCAGTACCAAAGCACTACAGTGACAGTGGGTTTTCATCACTATAATCCAGTCTGTGTGTACATGCAGTGGATAGGATTACGATACACAATAACATCCATGCTGCAGTAAACACATTATGTTTGAAGCAGAAGGCGAACGCTGGAATACATATACAAGGTAATTCTGTAATGTGCGGGAATAATGCATAGGGTGGACGTCGTAAGGGTAAAAATAAAGTATATGCGGTCTGACAGCTAGATGTGACAGTTTGTCGTGGTTTCTTAACCTGTTGTGTCTGTCCTCGCTGAGTTTAAGGATCACATGTGGTGAGAATATATTAAAATCATTTAGATATATTATACATTTTAGAATGTTAAATATGTGGCTACGTTTTTGGCTCAGTTTTTCAGTAGTTAAAATTCAGTTAAGAAATTGTTAAGAATAAATATAATAAAATTACCTTTTACCTAATGTTGCATAAACTGGAACAAGATTATTTCTTTATAATTCAAACCAGCAGGTAGAAGTGGATTCGTTCACAGAAATGAATTAACGAATATTATATAAATATCGAGCTGAAATAAAAAACTATTTCAGGTGTGAGTTCCTCGGCGTAATGCCCTGTATCGATATTCCACATTAAAACATCAAATAATTTGGTTTTAAAACAAATATATAGTAATGTGATAAAACTTGGCTGATAATGTTTTTATTCCCTCAAAAAGACGATAAAGTTTTGGTTTTCTCGTCTTACTTGGACAAAAAACAAACTGGTATAAGGTACGATCTATATCTATCTAAATAAAAATGTAAATGTGCGTTTGTTTAAAATCAGCAATCTCCGAAAGTTCTTCTCCGATTGCTTTAAAATATTTACACAAACTTCCATTTGAATACACGCGTGTTTTTATATACTTTTTGAAAAACTGCAGCATCTATTAAACATAAAAACGACAAAAAATATACTGAATATTTAACAAAAGTTTAAGTGTCATTACATATGTTTATTGACTATAATAATAACAGTAGTTAGCTGTTTCCTATAATATTTCCATTATCAGCTGATTTCACACTTAAACAATTATTTGGATTTCCAACTTTTAATATAGGATTTTTGAACAGCAACATCTGTTGAAGTAAATTTTCACAAACTATACTAATTGAATGGAAAAGGAAGATCCATAATAAATAAGTTAATTATTAAATATTTTTAGTGTTGTTACAGCAATCAGCTAATCAAATATTTCCATTAACTGGTGATTTCAAGATTTGAAACAAATATTTTTATTTCTAACTTTTAGCTAGAGTTTTGCTTAAGTGTATTATATGAGCATTGCTGATTTTTTTAACCTATATTTTGACTAATGGTATTAAATATAAGAAATAATTTTATTTGGACATTTAACAGTATTTACCATCTTAGCTTTGAAATTATTATTAATCCTAACCTTTATTGTAAAGAAAACACAACATATGTGTATAGAAAGGTCGAAAAGGGTTAGAGAGCGGAGTACGCATTGCCTATATAAATAAAAATGTAAATGTTTGTTTGTTTAAAATCTCAAATCTCCAAAGGTTGAGATTTGCTTCCAAAAATTCCACCGATTGCTTTGAAATTTTGACACATTATATATGAATCAAGCATGTTTTTATATACTTTTTGAAAAACAACGCCATTTTTAGACGTAAAAACAACACAAACTATACTAAATATTTGACTGCAATGGGAGCCCCATACTAAATGATAAATAAATATATTAATTTTTGATACAGCAATCAGCTATTTGCTCTAATATTTCCATTAAGAGCTAATTTCAAAAATTTTAACAATTATTTGTATTTCTAACATTTAGGTTTTTATTAAAGTGTAGCCTTGCTGGTTCTTTTAACATTTATTAAAATTGCTGCTATATAATATATGAAATAATTTGATTTGGACGTAACATTATTTACCATCTTAGTTTAGAGGTAGGATTTATTAATCCTACACCTTTATTATAAAGAAAACAACATAATTTTTGTGTAGAAGGTTCCAACAGGGTTGGCGTGCGAAGCATGAATTGGTCTCCCCTAGTAGTTAATAATGTGATAAAACTTGGCTGAAAAATGTTTTTACTTATTTGAATTTGTTCACTTTATGTTTTCAATGCTATATAAATAAGATTTTTAAGTAATAAATATACTTATTTTACAAGCAGTGGCCACTTTAGATATTAATTAAATGCTTGAGTATGACTTGCATAAAGTTAAAAACTCCTTAAGTCTACGTTCTACTTTAATTAAGAACTAAATACAAAATATTTTAAATACAATTTATACTAGTGTTTAAATTTATAGTAATTCAATGTTTTAAATTTATCGCTTTTGAGAGAAATTCAAGTGTTCCGATAAACATAAAACTTATTTACCATCTTAGTTTTGAGGTTATTATTAATCCTACATTTTTTTTGTAAAGAAAACATAACATAATATTATGTGTATAGAATGTGCCACGCATTGGACTCCCCCTAGTAGGTTATGATGTGATAAAACTTGGCTAAAAAATGTGTTTACTTGTTTGAATTTGCTCACTTTATGTGTTTAGTGCTGGATAAATATGAATTTAAAGTAAAAATTATAATTATTTTACAAGCAGTGGCCGCTTTAGATTATTTTAATTGAATGCTTCAGTATGACTTGTATAAAGTTAAAACTCCTTAACTCTACGTTTTACTTTAATTAAGAACAAAATAAAAAATATAATGAGCACAATGTATACTAGTGATTATATTTGTAGTAATTTAATGTTTAAAATTTATCGCTTTTGAGAGAAATTCAAGTGTTCTGATAAACATAAAACTAATTACATGAAATAATAGCAAATTGTTGAGTTCTGATTGTTTTAATAACAGAACACTGTAAAAAGAGATACAGTGATCCCTTTTTTATCTGTCCAAACATCTCAGTTATTTAGTACAAAGCATCATATTGATTGTAAAGAAGACAAACCTCCTATGTCCACTTTTTAAATAATGTCAGGTTTTGTTTGAAGAATTTAACAATAAAATCTCCTACATTTATTTTTTTACAGAAAACCCTAAAAACAGTTTCATTCTAGTACAAAACATCTAAAAAACTGCTACTTCCGATCTAAAACGTGATTCCGGTTGTTGGATTTTTTTCACTAACGTACACGTCCGAGCCACTTCAACAACCCCCGTGTGTAACAAATTTGGACCTAATCGGACGCAGAATTCCACCGATAGAGTGCTATCACATATAAATGTAAAATTACTAACGACACTCCAAAAACTGCTCTAGGGACCATGATCATTGCTCATTTACTACTCCTGTACTTAAGTCTCGCCATAGGGGCACTGCAATAGCTCCATATAAACGTTAAGGACCAAAGCAATCTTATTTAACAATCAGTTTTCTCCGCACTTAGAAACAGATGTAAACAATAACCAAGCTTATATTTTGAGGGAATCGACAACCTAAGACTAAGACAGATCAATCAAAGGTGCCGTGCTGATAACATATTGCACAGACGCTAACTTCGACAACCATTCATCCTTACATCCTAACTAAAGCTTTCCGTTCGACTGTCGAAACTTGTAATTTATCGATTTAGAAACTTTCCTCCTAAAACTGTCTATCTATTGTGTTTTATACGTCATAATATTAGCTCTTATTGTTTGGAAAACTTCTGTCTTAACGTTAGGTTACTAACGTTTAAGTTTTTACAAATTTTACTTTAAAATAAAGCTAGTGACTGTATATAATTTAAATTCTCTCCTAGAGGGGAATTAGTCGACAATAATTAATTATAAAAAGTTGCATTGCAGATGTTTTTAGACAAACGTCATGTTTTTGTTCGACATGCAAATGAGTCGAAACAGAAAATCTTTGTAAAATCGGTCTGCTGTTTGTGGAAAACTGAATTTTCCATTTATTTCAAGTGCTTAGGTACAATAAAAATTTTATTTCATAATGTTTTAGATAGTAATTTCAACATTTTCTTTCATTTAAAACAAACCACACTAAAATCGTCCTGTAGTTGTCCAGAATTAGGTATCAATACGGTTGCAACAAAAAACACCCCAAAACCCTTATAAATAAACAGATGGAAAAAATAAGATTACATTTTTTTATAATAATGACAAAATATTCTAACCTTAGAGCTCCAGAAATAGGTACCAATCAATAGGTTTATCAAACGTTTGAAGCTACACTAAATTATTATACAGGGTGTAGACAAAGTCTGGATATGGTTTAATAAGTCGTATATAAAGAAAATTGAAGGTAGATATGATTGCGTAAACCACTATATGTAAAAATATTATTTTATTAAGATATCAAAAAATTTATCCGCCATCTTGGATCTGCCATTTTAAATGTAACGTTGTTTTTTTTTATAGGAAAGGTGGTCATGTGATACATCATTTCAATGTAGAATTTCAAGAGAAAACCAATAGTGAAATTTTCACATCCATATCTTTCAGCAATTTAAAATATTGGCCAAAAATCTACGAAATCATGTTTTTCGATTTTGCCCCATTTTTTGTTCTATTTTTTCATACTAGTTACTATTCTTCTTGGATTTAGAAGAAGCTTTCAACCCATGTGCCACAAAAAGATATTTGGGGTATTTAAAATTTTTGAGTGACATACATTTTGATTTAAAAAAATTGATTTCGTGTCGTTTGAGGATACACAGAGTTGTTATATAAAACTTATATAAAGATATTATATAAAGATACTTAGGCAAATAATTTGTACTTCTCTTTCGGGGATTTGTTTGAACCATATTTGTTAACAATTTCTAGAGCCTCTAAATTCAATACAGACTCCAATAACGTTACTGAAGGACTTAAAACAATGTCACAACCCTTGAAAACAGTGCACAGTAAGCGGTAACGTAATTTCCAGGTGAAATGTTTAAACAAACAAAACAGCAAATCCAATTACAACTTCGTCCCTTCCTCAACGAATAAATCTTGTTTCGCTGTTTGTTCTTACTGCGTTTGTTGAACACTTTTTAACCGAATGTCTTTTAAATGTGTTGGAAATGTTCAGGAAAACTGTTCACGACAGATGAAACTAAATTACCGGAGACTTGAAAACCAATTACAGAAAGTTTCGAAGTTTTGCTATTCTTCAAGAAGTGATAAAAACTCGCCAACAACAACTGAATGCACGAGTCTATAAGATAAAGTTTCTGGTATTTCATCACATTTCTGATAAAGGAATTTATCTGGTTTTCAGAACATTTAATGGTAAAGATTGATACATTGATATAATATCAGTTATAATATATGTTATCCCCATTAGTATACTCTTTTGTGTTGGAAATTCCTTGGCTTATGTCTACCAGTTAGAAAAATGTGTTGAAAAAATATCTTTATTTTTGTCTATTTAAAACATGGTCTATAGAATACAAGGACTGGACCAGAGCGCCACGGAGAGCGTTTCCGTGACTGACATTGTCATGACGTCACGGCGGTAACGCCTGCTCCATTCCCACCGCTTCTCATAAGTATTCTCTGCTACAATAGTTTCAATTACTTAGCAAAGCTGTAAAATTTGTATGATGAGTTCTTCATTAGTTTTAGAGTGACACCACACAAAGCAATAAGTAGACTGTAAACAATTAGTCTAAAGATGTAAGAAGAAGACAGGGTTACAATAAAACTAACTAATTTGTAGGTAATAAACCGTTGTAGTGTACTAATGTTAGCATACTTTTAATTTGATTCTCCGAAACATTTCTGAAAACTAAATACGAAATTGAACAAAATGTGTCACATAATTGAAAATAAAATTGTATTTATTACAATAAACCACCAAAACTTGAATGTCATACTGTCAGCGAGGCACGAGTTGGTCCTTGAGTTCTTGCCTACTTTTAGTTTGAAGGCGCTTGTAGCAATGTGCCACGGCCGTCTGTTTCTAGTACAGAGCCGCCGTAGTAGTGAATGTCCGCAGCATCGTTATTCGAAAAATGCTATTTAAAATCGAACGTGGAATCATGGTACAAAATAGGAATCCTTCGGTGTGTGTGTGTTTTTTTTTTTAAATATATATAAAAAAAAACATTATTAGTAACAATTATTGAAAATATGTTTGCAATTACTGCTGTGAAAGAACAAAATATATATACTGTACGTTTACTTAATTATTAAATATTAAATGGATTTTAATAGATTAACAGATAACAGTTTAAAAATTATTATAATTCCGATTAGTAGTGTTGAAATAATATTAATAATATGTACTTAAAAACACGGTAACAGTTTGGTATAGTATAATATTTTTGTACTTCTAAGTTTAAAAACGATAGAAAATTAAATTATTAATGAACAGTGTAATAATGTTCCTTACAAATAACAATAAAAGAAAACGTCAAGTAATACAAATTATAATAAATATGACTATAAATTAACTTTAATTGCTATAACACATTTATTATAACACAGTCTTTTAATTAAAATATTTTAAACTGTAAATTGGTGTTTTTAAAAGCATTATTACATTATTTCCTCGAAATTTCCATAAGGCCCTTGAGGCTGTCCTATTTATTTTGCTAATGGA